>PVJN01018911.1:0-38297 GCA_004026805.1 Lasiurus borealis
TTTTTTTTTATTGGATCATTCATCTTCCTTTTATTAAGTTATATAAGTTGGCTATAGATGTTGGAGATTAAACCTTTATCAGTGATAACATTTGCAAATATGTTCTCCCATACAGTGGGCTTTCTTGTTGTTTTGTTGATGGTTTCTTTTGCTGTGCAAAAGCTTTTTATTTTGATGTAATCCCATTTGTTTATTTTTTCTTTAGCTTCCATTGCCCTTGGAGCAGTATCAGTGAAGAAGTTCTTTCAGCATATGTCTGAGATTCTGTTGCCTGTGGATTCCCCTAGTATTTTTATGGTTTGCCATCTAATCTTTAAGTCCTATATCCATTTGGAGTTTATTTTTGTATTTGGTGTAAATTGATGGTCCAGTTTCATTTTTTTGCATGTACCTCTTTAATTTTCCCAACACCATTTATTGAAGAGGCTGTCTTGGCTCCATTGTATGTTCATGCCTCCTTTGTCAAATATTAATTGAGCATAGTAGTTTCAGTGGATATTTGGTTTCTGTATTCTATTCCATTGGTCTATATGTCTGTTCTTATGCCAGTGTCAGGCTGTTTTGAGAACAGTTGCTTTGTAATATAGCTTGAAATCTGGTATTGAGAGTCCACCTACTTTATTCTTCTTTCTCAGGATTTCTGTGGCTATTCGCAATTTTTTTTTTGTTCCAGATGAATCTTTGATATAATAACTCACATATTTTCAAAACAAAATTTTATTTGAGTGAACCGTATTTCAAAATGTTATACTTTTATTACTTAAATTATTATTTTTCAAGGCAAGTTTCTTAGTAGGGTCAAGTTGTTTGTAGTACATTATATAGTTTAAGCCCCAGTACCTCTTTTGCTTATAGATATATTGAATTTAGGTTACAATGTGTGATTATATTTTTAGGTCTGAAATATTGGGAACTTACTGCGACACCAAACATTTTGTATTTTCAGTTTAAATAATATTGTTTGACTTTATATATTTTTCTTTTTTTTCCATGTTATTAAATAGTAGGGAACACATTCTGTCTAGATTTTAGTTTCTGACAACTGACTGATATAAAGTCAATGGAGATATTTTGTTCTAACAAAATGCATTTTATTAAGGTTATAAAAGAGATACTTGTACTTTGATGCTATAGATGTGTAAAACTGACTAATATATCAATATAAAGTAAAGACTTTGAGAAAAATAATCCTGAAAGAATTTTAAGATTATTTGACTAATTTTAATAAGTCTTTTTATTATTTTTTACTCTTTCTGTTTGCAGTGACTTTAAAATTTAAGTCAATTATGTCTAACCAGTTAGTTTTTCTAAAGAGAGGCATGATAATTAAATATTTTAATAATAATATCATAAAAATGTTCAACATTGCCAGGCAATCTTGCCTTATTCATCTAGTAAATCAATTTCTCACTGTTACATACTCAGTTCAACATTCTCCCATCTTTTTCTATCTCAAACATCTCATTCTCTCATTCAATAGGGTCTTTGAATCTAAAAATTACATTTCTATTAGGAAAATAGAAGTAGGTGAGCACTAACTTAAATTTACATGATCAAATTAATCAAATTCATGATATTTTAACAGTATTGCCTTCTTTTCTCTTAAGACTAAAAATACATGCTCAAAATAAATTCTACTCTCACTTTTACCCAAGGATTTGTTTTGATAATTTCTTCCTATTCCTCTTCTGATATTCCTCCTCTTCCTTTATCATCATTGTCATTGCCGTCATTATCATCTTCTTCATCATCATCATCATCATCATCATCATCATCATCATCTCAGTAACCATTATTTGAGTATACACAAGCACACACATTTTATAGAATTCTTACAATAAATTACTTTATTTTCCCATTTTAATGATAAAGAAACTGAGTCATTCCTTTAATCACTAAATTTGTCCCTATCTTCATCAAACATAACTTAAAATCATTTTTAAAAAAGAATCACATCCTTACTCATGTTTTTCTCTATTTCCTCTCTTTATGAAAGTGAATTATCACTGTTGCCTCATAAGAGATAACTTTAAAAGGTATTTTTCAAAGATATCTCTTTCTCTCATCTCATTTTGAATAAATACTAAATGCCTTAGATCGCAGATAAGGTCCAACAAAATCTGCATGTAAAACACTAAAACTATGATTGGCACATATTTAATGCTGAACAAAAGTTAGAAGAGTTGTCATCATTATCCTCACTGCTATATGCATGCCTCTTATGTTATCTTTTCTGCCATGATCTCTCTGGCCACACTGACCTGCCCTTTGCCTCTCTTACATATCCAAATCTTTTCTCTCAGAATATTTATATATAAGTTCCCTGGATCTGGGATGCCATTCAAGAATTTATATATGTCTTCATTCCTTGACCACTTTGTATGGGCTTAATGGTAACCTCCATATAGGCCTTCTCTGTCTACTCTTGCCATCTACTGTCTACCTTGTTTATGTAGGAAAGCACAAGAGATTTGGTTGAAAAGTTTGTAAAGAGGAAATTCCAAAAAGGGAAAACTAGCTGAAGGCGGTCCACTCCTGCTTCTTCAAATTTTGACTTAAAGAAGTTAGCTGAAGGCAGTACTAGTAATTATTCCTTGACCTTTCCAAACAAGTCTGTGCATCTGAAGACCCTCAAGTGTTCACTGGAATATTTATGCCCCGTCTTTTTGTGTCTTTGCTTAAAGGACATTGCAGATACATGTGTCCTCCAAAGATTTCTGATTATATCTAAAATATAAACTTTATCGCAAACGACTTTTATAATAAAAGCCTGAAGAGATAGGCAATTGAGGCTGTCTGTTTCCTTTTGCCAGACAGTCCCTTAGACCTCCCTTTCACAGCAATCCTGTGTCAGAATAATTGTTTCCCTGTTGTTCAGGGTCTGCTGGTCAGCCCCAGCATTGTTATAATGTTTTAATTTCACAATAATACTTTTTACTACTAAAGTTACTAATTGGTTAATTTATGTGTTGATTGCCTTTCTCTCTTAATTATACTATAATATAATTTCCATGAAAGAAAGATTACACAATGGTAGCAGTATTGAACAAAACCTAGAAAAAAAATTATTTTTAAAAATATAAAAAAAAAGAACAAAAAGAAAAATCAGCTGAGACCGGCTTGGGTCAGTGGATAGAGCATCGGCTTGCAAACTCAAAGGTCCTGGGTTTGATTCCGGTTGGGGGCGTGTACCTTGGTTGCAGGCACATCTCCAGTGTGGGGCGTGCAGGAGGCGACTGATCGATGTCTCTCTCTCATCGATGTATCTGACTTTCTATCTCTCTCCCTTCCTCTTTGTAAAAAATCAATAAAATATATTTTAAAAAAAGAAAAAGAAAAAACACAAACTCATGGACATGGACAGCAGTGTGGTGATTGCCAAGGAAAGGGGAGGGGAGATGTGGAAGAGGGTAGATGGGGGAATAAATTGTGATGGCCAGAGACTTGACTTGGTGTGGAGATGACGTATTGCAGAATTTTGTACATGAAACCTGTATAATTTTGTTAACCAATGTCACCCAATGAATGGCATATTTAAACCTTAAATATTATATATATTATATATATATATATATATATATATATATATATATATATATATATATATATACATATATATATATATATATATGTATGTATATATATATATATATATATGCCTAAGCAAGCATAGGACTGGTCAACTGGTTTACTAGTCGACCAATTGCATGACATGCACTAACCACCAGAGGGCAGACACTCAATACAGCACCGGATGCAGGGCTTTTGGCTAGTGTTGGCAGCCTGGAGATCACAGGGAAGCAGGAGGGAACCTACCAAACAGAGGTAGGCACAGCAGGGCTGGGATGAACAGGAGTGGCAGGCAGAAACATCAGGAGCATCAGGCAGTATTGGACTACCAGTTTCAGCCTGATCCCCGCAGGCCATGCCTAGGGACCCCACCGTGCACTGGGCCTCTAGTTATTATATAAGAAATGTTGCTTTTATTGTATATAAATAAAATTATTGTTAAAATTAATATCAAATAAATACAATATAATTTTATGTTATATGTGTACTCATATGCATTGTTTTCAAATGTAAGAAACAATAAATACCAAGATAGTTTATCTTCAAATTTTACCTTTCATTTTTTATTGCAACATTCATCACAGGGTATATATATATATATCCTTTGTTTTCCAAAATGTCATGTTTATATTCTTTTAAACACTTTGCTTAGTACATTTTTATCTATTAAGCCAATGCATGTGACTATCTAAATTGATTACAGTATAAACTTAATAAATGATAAACAATTCTAAATAGCTATAGACTAGTTTAAAATTTAAATCATATAATTATTACCATTTTACTCTCTGAAAATTATATTATGGAGTTAATATTATGACTTTATTAAATATAAATTTTAGCATCACATTAATCATTTTATTAACTTCAAGTAGAAACTTGAAATACAACTGGAGATATAATCATTTCAATAGGTTGCTTGTTAGAGCAGAAGCTTTAGGGTCTTTTCTAAGTACTTTACCAGAAGTCTTAAAATGCAATTACTATCAACATTAAAATCTTAATCCATATAAAAATGCCTATAGATAAAGAATTGTTCTTACCTTTGAATTTATAAAGCATCTTACTATAAGATTCATAAAACTTTACATATATACTGTTCCACTTATACTTTTGCTCTTTCTGTAAACAGTCTTTTTTTAAAAATTATTATTTCCTTTGAATCCTCCATTGAAGCTTTCAAAGTATGTGTTTTAATGTGTTAAAACTTTTTGGTTAAATTTTATTGATATTATCGAGCTGAATGTTTCATAAACATGCAGTATGTAAAATCATTTTCTAACTTCTTATATGAATGGTGAGTAGCAGGTATTGCACAAAACAAATTTTGCAGCCACCATTTTTATTGCCAAAGTGGGAATGAAGATTTTCCTATTAGCTTGCTCTATATCCTCAGCTTAAAAATGCTATTAGATTGAACAGTCCGATCTTTGATGAGCCTTGCAAAAGAAGATGGTTCTTTACTCAAGGGCTATTTTTAAGTGTTTTACAAGGGATAATTGTTCAGTTATAAATGCAAGAATGTAAGTGTTCTCATAAACAGCCCAGCTCTTCAGGGACTTGCTTTGTGAACAGTAGGTTTGCAAATAGCACCTTAATAAATGGATAAATAAATCCTTTTAGAAGATAATCATAACCATGTATTGGGATTCCCTGGGAAATCATTCAGAATACAAATCTGATAACAAAAGTCAGTTTATCCAGGTTGCATTTTTCATGAGTCTCATAATGACTAAACTGACACCTATATTATGTATAAAGTCACCATAATTATACAACTGTTGGACTTGAATTTATAAAACTCTTTAGGCTAATTGAATTTAGCAATCATAATATAAGTGATTGCATTTATACAATATCACAGACAGTAGTATTAATTCTAATCTAAGTCATAAAAGTATCAGAATGATTCAAGAAAAGAATGTTGTGGTATGTTTCTTGCCCTGGATTACCTAGCTAATTGCTAATGTATGAACTTACCTTTTTGAGGGTAGGGACAAAAAACAGTATTTTCCCTTTCAAATGGAAAAACATTAATATTATTTTAGTAAATGTTATTCTAATTTTTCAGCTTCACTATGAATAGTTAGGCATTTTATTAAAATTATATTTAAATTTCAAGCTAGAAACTTTTAAGGAAGTCTGTGGCCATCCATCTTGAACTCCAAGCATGTAGGAAGACATAGGAAGATGTGTATTAAATCTGACAAATGACCTCCCATGTGCAAAGGAGGAAATAAAGATTCATTCTCCGTGTTTGTGAGATCATTTTGATGAAAGAAAGGCTAATTGAGGATGACATACATTCTAAATCTAATTCAAATCAGCATTTTTACATGAAGACTCATCACATTTCCAATGGTATATACGTGACCATAAAACAGCTTAGTAAAGACATTTTGAATTTGATTCTTGGAATTTTTTTAAATGCTTCATCAGAATTGACATTTTTAGGGGTAATGAGTTTCTAATCTTAGTATTAGTTCAAACAGGATACCTGTGGTACTTTACAGCTTTTATTAAAAAAGAAGCATTTTTTCTTTAACATAATTAAGTCTTATGTCGTAGAGAAAATTGCAACTAATGTGCGATCATACCTAGGAAACATGTGGGGAAAGTGCCAACACAGGGTTTCTCACAGCAAAAGCAAATCACCTTGAAATGATTAAAATGTTAAATTATGAAGGACTCATCCACTGACATTCAAAAAATAAACATATCCCAAGACCAAAGAAGCCACTACTGCTGTTTTTAAAACCCTTTCCTCTTGAAATTCTATAAAATTAGCATTGATTCTATTTTATTAACACAGTTAACAGCTCAACACTATAAAACAACCATCACTTTTTTTTATCTAGTAAATAGTTTTAAGCTAAAAATTTCATATTTTAGATGCTGTTTGTTAAAAGTTAGGATCATTTATATTTAGATAAAATTTTATCTTGATTGTATATACACAGTAACAACTCAAAATTTAGAAGGCAGCCACTTTCTAAGAGGTTGTACGGAAAAAAATATTCAGGAGTTCCTACCTTTTAGACTGTATACTACATGCCAGTAATTCTAAATAAGTTTGGAAACAAGCATTAGCATGCGAGTTAGTGGTTGTAAACATGTAATAAACAAAACCTGTTTATGGTACTATTCCCACCCATATTATGGCCACTTGGTTTCCTTCCAAAAATAAAACAAGAGAATGCCTAGATATCAAATTTTGAATTTTAAAAAATGGTACTTTTTTCATAGTAGAATTTATCTGTAAAAAATAATATGTCAAGTGTGATTATTTTCACACTTGATACTTTAACAAAATCTGATTTTACCAGTAGACATTTTTCTCTTTTGAATATCTGTAAAATACCTCAGGAATGGTTAAGTATAATGCATAATTAAGTGCCCTGCCTCAACTTGGTTTCTTAAATTATGTATTTTCCTTTCAAAGCAACTGAGTATATAACTAATACGGTTATTTCTGAACAACTATGCTATTTATTTCTTAATATTCATAGGCAGAAAATTATTGTTGTTACAATAATCATTTACGTTGATGTAACATTGTACTATCTATATATATAAAAGCCTAAGTGCCCATTCTCCCATTTGACTGATAGCTATGACGTGCACTGACCAGCAGGGGGAAGACACTCCACCCTGTAGGTTAGCTTGCTGCTTGGGTCCAGCCAATCAGGATTGGGCCAGATGAGATAGATACATCCTGGAGCCCTCTTGCAGTTCCCTCCCTAGACCCAGTTGTGCACTGGTAGGATCCCTCTGCCTAGCCTGCACCCTCTTGTGACCTGGGACCCCTCAGGGGATGTCCACAAGCCAGACCCAGGGACCCCACTGATGCATGAATTTCTTTATCAGCCCTCTAGTAATTTTAAATAATTTTCTCATTTATAAGCTTATAAACTTAAGAATCATGACTATGAATCCAGGTTAGTTTTCTCTAAACTCACTGTACCTCACATATATGCATAGTAATCTTCCTAAATCAATTCCAGGGTTTCTCAGAATAAGCTTTAATTAAAATTACTCAAAACATATACTCAATTATGTTTCTGACATGTTGTCATTGAATAAATTGGGAGACATCCAGAAACACTCTTTCTTTCATGAAAGAAAATTCTTAGATTGTCATTTGATATCATGATATATTTTCAAAATATTCTTATTTACAGGGTTCTATGTAATATCACAGAAGAATGGACAGAAGACATTATAGGCAAGGGAGAAATAGTACTGTAAACAAATATTTGGCAATGCACAATAATATAATTTGTTAAGGAAACATGAGTTAGACCTTAACTAGGATAGAGATGAGTCAGGGAAAGTGATATTTAATTTGATTCATAAATGGGTGGGGGGAGAGTGATTGTGAGAGGGTGAATATTCTAGGCAGAAAAACAAAAAAAAATTAGAGTGTAACATGTAAACAACATATATTTCTGCATGGCTATATATTACTTTACAATTTATAGAGATTAAGTTGTAAAGTCAAAGGTCCTGGCTTAGAATGATAAGGGGCACTGCTTTTCCTTAGCAAAGTAATGCATAGCAAATCTAGTGTTTTAGAAGTGTGATCCTGCACCACGTAAGGTAGATAAGAGAAGAATATTCCTGGAAGAAGCAAACCATCTAGGAGACTGATTAGGAAAAGTTTGTGTTTGTAAGATACAGTAAGCATCAAGACAATATAATTGGATTAGAAATACATATGGGAATTAGCTTCATAAAACAGAATGACTATGTATAAATAAATTTTAGATGTATTTCAGCTTCCTGGTTTGGACAACTCGAAGGGAATTGGGGAAAAAAGGGGTGAAAACCATTTGGTGAGATACAGATTCAGAAAGGGGAGTTAGTTTGAGGAAAGCTGGTGTGTTAAAGTTTATCCACCCAGATAATGTAAAAAATGCAACTGGATATATAGATCTGAAATCCAAAAGGGTTCTGAGTTGAAGAAATAGGTTTAGTAGTAGTAGTAGGAGGAGATATCCTTTGTAGACAACCTACTAGGTGTATTGTGGTTTTTCATAAAATCCACAAAAATATTGTATTATATTCATACTAGAGGCCCAGTGCATGGGATTTGTGCATGGAGGGGAGTACTCTCAGCCAAGGCTTCACCATCTTCAATCTGAAACCCCTCAGGGGATGTCTGACTGTCAGTTTAGGCCTGATTCCTAGGATTGGGCCTAAACTAGCAGTCGGACATCTTCTCATAATCTGGGACCACTGGCTCTAACTGCTCATCTGCCTGCTTGCCTGATCACCCTTAACTGCCCTACCTACTGGCCTGGTCAATTCTAAATGCCTCCCCTGCTGACCTGGTCACCCCCAACTGCCCCCCACCAGTCTTGTAACCCTTGCTGTCCTTCTTGCCAGCCTTGTTGCCCCCAACTGATCAACCAGCCTGTTGTCCCTCATTCCTCCCCTGCCAGCTTGGTCTCCCAAAGCAGCCCTCTGTTCAGTCATTTGGTCATCCCGCACTAACATCCCTGCTGGCCTGGTTGCCCCACATAGCCTGCTTGTTCAGTCATTTGTTCATCTCTCACTAAGCCCCCTGCCAGCTTTCCCACCCCATAGAGCCAGTTTGGGTATTTGTTTAATTATTTTGGTTGTGACGGTCACTTAGGCATATATATATATATATATATATATATATATATATATATATATATGTAGTAATTGAAGATAAAATTGATGTTCAGAGACATTTAAACAACTTATCTGCAGGCAGGAAGTGGTAGTGCTGAATTTTAAACCATAAGTGACACCAAACCTATATGCTTTTCTTTATAACACAGTTAAGACTTACCCTCATTTACATGTCATTTCTATACAGAAAGCAGCTCAAGCTATAAGAATGAATGGGACCACAAAAGTGGAGTATTAAGGGAGAATACAAATCACTGAAATTTTATAATTTTCAGGAAGCCAGAGGAAGATAATCTAGTGAAGGAGAACATAAGAGACAGATAAAATAGTGTTACAAAAGCCAGGTTGAAGAGAATTTACTTATAATCAGTCATTCAGCCTTTATCCCTTCTTGGAAGTCTTCTCTGAGCTCCACATCATTATCTGTTCAACTACTTTTTTCAATTCATTTATGTGAATGGGTACAAAAAAGAGCTTGCTTTTGATGTATCCAAATGTCAATGGTCCTACCATCTAATCTTGAACACACTGTATTCTGAGTGACTTTGTTTACTATATAATCAGTACAACACTCAATTGCACAAGTCAGAATTCTGGAAGCCTTCTTTGGGGTATTTTTTTTATTTCATCCTCTCTATAGCTATTCTTATGTCAGGTCCTACTTCTTCCCTTCAAAATATATGTCAAATATGTGTGCTTTTCTCTATTCTATCAATATCTCCCTAATCCAAGTTCTTGTCATCTTTGGCTGGAGTTACTGCAACAGCTCTTAGCTGCTTTCTTATACTTATTTTTTGCATATATACATTCCCCCCAATAGCGTCTGCACATTGGAATCAAATGAATCTTATTAACACTCTACTACAAATATGTTTATTCTGTATTAAAGGTATTTCTTTCCATTTGTACTAAAAAGGTGGGAAGAATATCACAGTGTAGCTACTAAGACCCATGTAACTGAGCACTGCCTGGCTGTAAAACCTTCCCTTATGCCACAGTCCCTATCCATTGCTTAACCCAGCCACAGAAAATTGCCTACTTAGCTCCTTCTTGTCCTTCCATCTCAATTCCAAGACATTTTCTTAGGGAAGTCTTGGCAACCCTTTCTCCACAGTTATGTAACAATCACTGCACCCTACTTATTTATGACACAATTAAATTTATGCTTATATAATTTTAATACTTATATGCTTTTAAATATTTATTTTACATCATAGATTGAAAACATCATGAGTTGAGGAGGATTCCTGGTAGGATTTTTAATTGAATATGTCAATGAATTAATTAGATAACACTTAGATTCTTGTGAAAGAAATAGATATATATTTAATCCACATCACATAAATATCTTACATTGTGGACCCATACACTTTTAAGTTTGCTGTCTTTTCTGTTTTAGAATAAATGAGGTTATAAAAAGTCATCAAACACAATGAATTTTTATGGTCTCTTAATCTAATCACTGAAGATAAAGTGCAATGCATTACTGGCTTATGCAATTATAACTGTCTCAAGTTTATATAGGCATTATGTAAAATACTAATATTTTTCATTCAGTACATTTAAATATGAAGTATGATCTGTAAATACACTTGGCAAACCAGGAATTTTAAGGTAAAATTCAGTAACTCAAAGAGAACACTTATTTTATGAAATGCAAAATATGCATTATTTTGTGTTAAAAATATGGATGTTGATCCCACATTTATTCTAACCCTGCATCGTTGACATGTTTTCACTTGGGCTGAACAAATTAACTGCAAACAAATACTGCTTTTACTAGGTTTCCATTGAGCAACAAAAGTGTATTCAAAATTATCCATGAATAGCTCAGGTGTTCAGATATCTAGTTTTGGTACCCGAAGATGCATACTTGAAGAATCTTTAGTCATTAATATCAAAACCCAGAAAGCACTACGGGTAAAAAGCCCAGTAAAATATATATCTTAAGATGCTCCACTTGTAATAATTGCATTGTTCTTTTAAGGCTTCATTTATTCTTGACAGAAACAATTATGTGAAGTAATTATGTCTAAAGTCAGGCAGTGTGCAATGTTCAATTTGGAAGGTAAAGAGCATTGTTTGACTGTTGTTACCAGGCACATTCCTGATAGAGAACAAATGCGTACATCAATAGGAACCATGCACTTTGTAATTTATTCTTTTATTCTCATATGCTGTTATCATAATAAGTGCCAGGTTAACCATCTTAAACACAGGGACAGATTTACTAGAATAACATCAATGGGAGAAAGCAATATAGAAGCAGCTCATCAGTATTTAACTTGCATGGTTTGTTATTTTATAGGGCTCTTTTCCTTTGCAAAACCAAACGTTGCATAATTGACTAGACAGAATTATTCCACAGGACATTCAAGCAAGATTGAAAGCCAAGGATCCTTAGTGACTAAACTGAATAATACTTAATATCTAAAACAGTTAATATGACTGGAACTTTCAAATTAAATGAGGTACTCCTTAGATATAATCTATGTATTTTCTCAGAAACATATCTCATTTTTAAAGATGTATGATTATTACCTACATTATTATATGGTAGCCTTGTAGTTTAAAGAGTTCATAAATTCTCCAAAGTTGTCTAGATTGTAACCAGCCAAACAAACATATTGGTCCCTTGCTTGCATCCATGTACCTCTGCATGTGATATAAATTTATTAAACAATTTATGCTGAGATAAAATATAAATATTCAAATCATATTGTTACTGATTAGGGTTACCTGTGGGAACCTCAGTTTTCTTTTCAATCCATAAAAGATTTTAAGGTTAACGGAAATGAAAATAAAGTGAGATTTATTGAAAATACATTCCAAGCAAGAAGGCCAGTCCAAGGAGAGAGACAATGTCCCTGAACTCCTGGGTTATATGTTTTAAATGAGGGATCTGGGTGGAGACTTTTATTTGTATTCAGAGATGATTGACAGAAAAGGGTTACATAACTATATTTCATCTGGGCATGCCCTTTCCCATAATGCATACAGAAAAACCCACAAGGGCAGGGGTAAAAACTAAAATGCAAAGTTTATTATAATTACTCCAGGGCGCTAGTAAGGTCACATTGAGGTCACTTAATTTTCCTTTGAGCTTGTGCCTGATCTGGCAGGTTCCAAACCTTCCTGCTCACTATCTGCTGGCTGCTGGGCCTCCCACGGAGAGGCGGTCCTAAGGCAATGTTGGTCCAATGTCTGTTCAAGACCCCAGGGCAAGCCCCACCCCAGCTGCTCATGTCCAACTTCCCACCTAACAACATTTAAGATTCAAATTTCAGTTAAGATTAAAACATTCTTCACTAAAAAACAACAACAACAACAACAAAAAACAAACAAACAAACAAAAAAAACCTATTGACATGATAAAATAAAACAGTATCTTTGAAATAACTGTTCATGTTGTAAACTTTGAGAGATTACTATTACCTTAAAATGAAAATTATACATTTTCATGAAGGGATAGATGAATCTAAGAAACAAAAGCGGAAATGAGGAGGAAAGATAAAATTAAAAGACATCAGTCAAGAGAATAAAAGATAAGAGAGCAGCTAACAATTAAAAATTATATTTCTTAGTTAAAGAAAAAAATAAGTGTGCTCAAAATTTAATCTATACTAATTAAAAGGTAATATACTAATTAGGCTAGAAGACCTTTTGGAAGTACTTCTGGACAAAACCATGGTGGCAGAGTTGAGGAAGAGGTGATTGGGGACTATTAAGCCAGGAAGAGAGGGCAGTAGGGGGTGAACAGGCTGGCAGGCAGAGGGGTTAAGGGCAATCAGGAAGGCAGGTAGAGGCAGTTAGGGGTGATCAGGCAGACAGTCAAGTGGTTAGGAGCCAGCAGTCTCAAATTGTGGTAGGGATGTCCAACTGCCAGTTTAGGCCTGATCCCTGTGGGATTCTGTGGGGATCAGGTCTAAACCAGCAGTAGGACATCCCTCAAGGGATCCCAGGTAAGAGAGGGTATAGGCTAGGCTGAGTAACACCACCCTCCTGTGCACAAATTTCATACACTGGGCCATTAGTTTTTTATAATTAAAATACATAATTGACACTGGAGGTTAAAAAGATATACTGGACTATACCAATATTTTTATATCATGACTAGAGGCCTGGTGCACAAAATTCCTTCATGCATGGGGTGGGGGAGTGAGTGTGCCCCTCAGACTAGCCTGCACCCTCTTCAATCTGGAACCCCTAGATGGATATCCAACTGCCTGTTTAGGCCCCATCCAGATATGATCTGGCCTAATTAGGCAGTCAGACATCCCTCTCACAGTCCAGGACTGCTGGCTCCCAACTACTCACCTGCTTGCCTTCCTAAATGCCTCTAACTGCTTCTGCCTGCTAGCCTGATCACACCCTAACCACTCCTCTGCCAGCCTGATTGATACTTAACTGCTCCATTGCCAGTTTGTTTTCCCCTAACTTCCCTCCCCTGCTGGCCAGGCTCCCCCTGAACTGCCCTTCCTTGCAGTCCTGGTTGTTCCCAACTTCCCTCCTCTGGCAGCCTAGTCACCCCTAACTGTCGTCCCCTGGAGGCTTCATCACTCACAACTGCCCTCCTCTGCCATTCTGGTCACCCCCAATTTCCCTCCCTTGTAGGCCTGGTTCTTTCCAACTGCCCTCCCCTGCTGGCCTGATCACCCATTTCTCTCCCTGGCAGACCTGGCCCCTCCAAATGCCCTCCCTTACTGGCCATCTTATGGCAGCCATCTTGTGTCACATGGGGGCTGTCATTGTTGATTACATCGGGGAAGCCATCTTTTGTGTTGGAATAATGGTCAATTGGCATATTATTCTTTTATTAGATAGGATTAGATGGGATAGAGGCCTGGTTCATGGATGGGGCTGGCTGGTTTTCCATGAAGGGTGTCCCAGATCAGGGTGGAAGTTTCCTTGGGCATAGAGTGGCCTGGACAAGGGGCCTGTAGTGGTTTGTAGCCTGGCCACACACCCCAATGACCCAAGTGGAGGCACTGGTATCTGGGATTTATTTATCTTCTATAATTGAAACTTTGTAGCCCTGAGTGGAGGCCTGGGCTCCTCTGGAAAGCTTGGCTTTCTCCATTGCCAGGAAAACCCAAGCCTCCTGCTCTCTCTGTGGCCACAGCCATCTTGATTGGGTTAATTTGTATACTTGCTCCCAATTGGTTAATGGTTCTGGCTTGTGGGTGTAGCAGAGTTATGGTCAATTTGCATATTGATCTTTTATTAGATAGGATTATTCCTCAACTATATAGCAGTGAATGTTACGAGCTTCAGATGAAAGGCTGATTTAAGGCCCAGGTAGAAAAAGAAAGTGGAAGACAAGGAAGAAACAACACAAAAATCAGGTGAACATAAGCATCATGAGAAAATTTAATATGAGATAAGCTAGTAAGCCAGGACAAGTAGCACAGGAAACAGACAGATAGTTAAAGAACTAGGCAGTTTACAGCCATCACAAAATCCCTGCTAGATATTTTGGGGGACAGATTAGATTTTAAGATTCCCCTTTTACATTATTATGGCTTTTCCCAGAATTTATAAGAATATCTGGCAATTTTATCTTGGCAAGTGCCAGGACTGCTGACTTCTTTGTTCAATGGGTGAAATCAACTCCCCTCCCCCGTACCCTCCCCCCTCCTTCTGTCTCAGAAACTATGTATTGTGCCTAACAATAGGACACATGGAAACTTTGGGGGAAAAAAAGGTATGTTCACTATATTAATATAGCAATGGTTTCACAGATGCATACATTTGTCAAAACATATAAAGTTGTACACCCTAAATACATGCAGTTTATTGTACATCATTATATCTCAATAATACTGTTAAAAAAGAAAAAAATTAAGTCCGTTCCTCAGCCTAGAATTGTAGATATCATCTGAAGTCCTTCTAAAGTACATTTCTGTTGATGAACATGGTTAGGGATATCCTCATTTAAAAGTCTTCCTTATCAATAAGTGCACCAAAGTCCTCCTATCAAAGTCTGACTATTGGCTCCTCTAAATACTGAAAGTAATGGCTAAAGGAATTGTAGCCCATGGTTTGGCAATAAATTGATTTTAATTTAATTATTTTAAGAGGAAGGCAATTTTACCTTGATTTTCAAAACTTTTTGATTTCACCTGTTTCTTAAAGATCACTTTATCTGCCATTGGTTCATTTTTATCTGCAATAAATATTAATTGTTGATAATGAAGTCTTAATGTATATTATTATTTTATTCAGAAGGATGGACTTCTTTGTGCATGTTTTCATTTAATAAAAATATCTACAATATGTAAACATTAAATGTTCTTTTACAGATGAGAAAAAGCAATTACTAAGCAATTTTTTATCATGGTATAAACCAAAATCACTTTTAGACTACAATAAATAATAAAAAGCATTAATTTGAGCCAAGAGGAGCTGCAGCCAGGGAGACACATATTCAGGTGGCAACCTAAATTATGGTACAGAGACAAAGGGGAGGCAACCCTTTACACTAAGCATGTCAAACTTGCAGACCAGCTAATATAATAGTATGAAAGAAACGGTTTAATAAAAATTTTATAACTTAATTATTACAATATCCAGTTATTCATAATTATTAATAATGAACTAAAATATTGGCTAATACCAGATTACTGTAATCATGTTGCTTTCAATTCCCTTACATGCGTTATGCACAGGTGCACCATTTCTCTCCACTAATACTAGCAGCAAATATTTTAGCAGTTGATTACCACATCATTAATCTTGTATTGACTTGTTTGGTATGCACAACAAATATTTCTCTTCCGGAGAACCAGGAAAATAAGTTTACATTATAGTTACTAATTTGTGAAGTTATTCAGTGTCTGATTAGATAATGTTCAAGAAAAAAATATTAATTTTATTAAAATGTTCTATTATATTATGTTAATGATGACTCATTTATTCAGCACTTTGGAATCAGTATGTCTCTATTGAAGTAAACCTACTTTTCCATTAAAATTGAAGCTTTTGTTTGTTTGTTTGTTTGTTTTGCTACCCACATGTCGGAAAACAAATATTGTTCTCACTAAATGGATGTAAACAGGAAGCCAGAAAGCTGGCCAACTTTAATTGCTCTGAAAGGTCAGAGCTGATTACTTATTGTTTAGTTGAAACTATCTGTTTGTATCATGTTAACTTCTCTTTTTGTTATTTCCTGCCTAAAGGCTAGGGGTGTGTCCCAAAGCCTTAATAAAAGGGAGAAAAAGGCCAGAGCAAATGGCAGTCCTTTCCACTAGAGGAAGGCTACCGCCTGGCCCCCCAATATCTCCAAATTAATGCTTTCTGGTCTCGCATTGTGTGCGGCCTCCTTCAGAACCCGAACCCTGAACTGGGAACCCTGAATCACGCAGGATGTGGAACGAGGTTCTCACACCCACATAAACTTAAACCTTGTTTATTTGGCCCGTGTTAGCCTTTGTGTTTGATATGCTTGCTTTACAGCAAAGCTTCCCACCCAAGACCTCAATTAGGTCTGTTTTATGTAAATTAGGTATCCAAATAATACAGGTCTTAGTTCTTTGGTAGAAAGATGAAACCAGGGTTTCCCGGCAGTGATTGACCCAGAAGGAACAAACAAGCAGGCATTCTGTGGGGAGCCTAAATTCATTCTGAGGTTCTCTGATAAGGAGCACATGATAATGTCCTGTCAGCAAATGGCCCCTAGACTCTGATTATTCATAAAATGTGAACCCTCAGTTGACCATGGTGGGCATTCATCTCAGCAGATAAATTTCCTTTTGGGCTTCACGTAAAATATAATTTTCTTCTCAGGGTCCGCGATAGTTCTAGAAAAACCAGGACTGCATGATAAATTATAAGGATTCTGAAACAGCATTTTCCTATTATGCAGCCTTTTGCATTAACCAATGATGTTTCCTCAGTTATATAATAGTTGTCTCAAAAGCTACACAATTAAAACAAGTTATATGAATGTGTTTTCAGTCAATCCAGTGAAGAAGAGAGAGTGTTTCTTTTTGTACAAGTTTGAATATATGTAGTGAAATGAAATAATTATAAAAAAAAATTAATGCAAAAGAATAGAAATGATTGCTATAGAAAGGATGGAATTAGAGGTCATAAGCAGAATTGAATTCTAGAAAGCTCTGGTATATGGCTATTTTCTGCACAAGTCCTACTGTCATTCAAAGTGAAGGCAAAGGCAATGGCCTGGAGACAAGGGGAGGCAGTTAACCTTTCTACACCTGATCTTAACTTCATTTGACCTTAGTATCTCCTGTGCTCTTTCCTTCAATTCTGGATCATACAGGGACCTAGTCACCAGCGGTATTAGTTTATCTCAGATAAAATACATTTCTATACCTAATTCCTACCTCTTATTCTTTTACATTTTTCATTTAACTACTCTTTGTCCAAAAAAAAAAAAAAAAAAAAAAAAATCTCTACTTTATCTCTAGCTTATATGCAACTCTCTTGTAAGTATAGTCCAAAATTTGCTCAATTATTTTTTCAGTCTTTCTCACAGCACCTCAGTTTTAAAGGAACCCATTTATATGCCTTATTTGGCTATTTTCAGGAGGTTAAACATTGCTAGTGAAAAATATAACAGCTCCACTCATCAGTATCTTCTCCAGAACATGTGCAACAAATTGACAGATTCATCTATTCTGTTGTTTGCTTTCTCTCTTCCATGTGCTTCAGCTACTTCAGACATTTTCTCCATTCCTTAAATTCCTCTGCGTTCCTCCCGACCTGAGTGTTGCTCTCAGTCAGTATGACATAGTTTTTAGCACTCACTGCACTTTAAGAACAGTGACATTCTAGAAGCATGCCCTGAAGAACCTGTAATTCACAAATTCAAAGTCATCTGCATTTATATTCTCTTTCCTCCCTCCCCCACCACCCCACCCCAGGATTTGAGGAAATTATATTCTCTTAGCCTGATACTGCTATCTATACTATCTAGATATTCTCTCCTTCTACCATCTCAAGTGAGAAAGTGCCTCTATGAACTGTTTCAGCATCTCTCTCTTCCCCTACACACCCTCTCATTCTCTTTTCTCCCTACCTGTCTTCCCACCTCTCTTCCCTCTCTCTATTTCTCTTTCTCTTCAATAAAGTTTTTTTACTCCTACTCTTAAATTCACATTTCTTCATCACAAATTGAACCTTTCCTATATTTATTCTGCATGTACTGTCTTCACTTTTTTAGCTCCACCCATTACAGTTTATCTTTTCTTCCCATCACTGGAAAGAGTGTCTTTATCTAGATTCTCACTACCCACTATGTCATTAATCAAATTTTATTTGGTCTATACCACACTTGAGTTCTAAAACACTGAACATTTTTCATCTGTTTTCTTTTAAAAAAAATATTTGCTTTTAATCTAATATTTGCCTGCATTTTCCTCCTTCTCTTGCTGTGTATTTCTGGTCAACCTTTACAGAGTTTTCTGTCTCTCCCGCTTTTACATTTGTTGAGGCTCCTATGGATTCTAAATGAGTACATTTTTCTCACTCTATATACTCATTCAAGGGGATGTCATCCAAGATCTGGTATCCATTACTACCTGCATGCTGATTAACAACCTCTAACTCAGAGGACATACCTCACTTCTGAACCATTTTATATATCTACTAGAGGCCTGGTGCATAGATCCATGCACATTGAAAGAAAATTAATTAGAAGGTGGCCAGTGGGGTTAGACTGGGTGAGAAGAATCAGACATGTTCTAGAACCAACCTCCCATGGTCTCTTCCTGGTCAGCCACATCTAGGGCAGCTCAAGGACTTGAAGGGTGTCTGTGGAGTGATCAGGGTCTCTCCAGCAGGTGGGGTCCCTCGGCCTGGCCTGCGGGGAATAGGCCAGAAATAGGCTCTTCGATATCCCCAAGGGGTCCTGATTGCACTCTGAAATGTTGCTGTCACTCAACAGATCCTGAGTTGAACTTCTGCCCCCTGGGTGTCAGTGCACATCATACCTACCAGCCTATTGGCTGGTCTCATAGCCTTTTATACATGTAGATTGAACTTCTGTATACTCACAAAACTAATATTATGTAAGTTAAATATTCACTATTTCCTCTACTGTTATACTTAACAATTCTGAAAAATAAAGAATAATAACACATATACCCTATTATCCCATACTGGAATCAATTTAGTTATGAATTTTCACTCTTTCCCTTAAACTCACATTCAGTTTTCAAGTCCTATTCACTGAATGTCCTGTTTCCCTTAAATCCATCTAATTTTATATCTCTCCCTACTCATTGGATTTCTATTTCTAATGCCTCTAAATCTTGCCCAGCTCTAACTGTTACACAGAATCACAATTGTGATTGGCTTATCTCATTCTTTCTTGAATCTGCTTATTAGTGACAATAGTCCTGAGTCTGGAATCACACTAATTTAGGGATTGAGTCCTACTGTGAGCAGTGTGACCCTGGGAAGCACTTTTGTTTTGTGTTCTCACCTACTAGTATTAATGTGAATAGTGCTATTTACTTTATCATGGCACTATTGGGAGGTTATGTAGGATTAAAACTTCATGAAATACCTAAATCTGAATATTAAAATATGGTTAATAAATGCTACCTCTTAGAAACATTATTATTATATTAAAATAGAAATTTTCTCATGTTCTTCCTCTGCTTATATTTGATCAATGGCTTCTATTATCCTTAGGTAAAATTTCTAACTTCTTTATGTGCCCCAACATGTCCTGAATTCTGCTAAGCCTTTTTAGCTATCCAATTCCACACCTGAGTCCTGGCTTATTCATTCCACTTGTATATCCACCACAGTGAACTTTTCTCCATCTCAAATGGGATAAAATAAATACTTTTAGGCACTGAAAAAGATCAAGACCCTCCAGATAGGAAAAAGTTTGGCAATATAAGAACCGAAAAGGAGGTTGGCATGATTCAAGTGAAGTGAGTGAGTGAGAAGAATAGTAAAGATTTTTTTAGATTGACAGGAAGGTACCAAATCGCTAAAGATTTTATGGGCAAGTTCTCAACGTTAGCACTATTGACATGCTGGACTAGATAATTATTTGTTGGGAGGTGCTGCCCTGTGTATTTTAGTATGTTTGGCAGCATCTCTGAACCCTACCCATTGAATGTAAATAGCACTATTCCAGTTGTGGCAATCAAACTTATTTCCAGGTATTACTAAATGTCCTCTAGGGACAGAATTACCCTTGTTTGGGAACTACTATTACAGGCTAAGCTGTGTGCATTTTTTTTTTAATCTAGGAGGAGGAATAAATAGGCTGTAAAAGAATCTGAAGGAGGAATGGTGTGACATGTTCTGATTTATATTTTATAAAGATCATTTTGACAATGAGATTGGAGAAGCTGTTCACATACACATGAGATTGTTCCAGATTGGAAATAAGATTTGATGATTTACTGTGAGCAGGTGCCATATCCTCAATTAATAAGGAGACTATCAAGGAAGTTGCCCTGAATTTAATAGACAGAAGCATGAAGATGAAGTCAGATCACTGTGGTAGTTTGTAGGAGGCTCAGAGGAAAATAGAATAAGTTTTTAGCAGCAGATAGAGAAGTAATTATCTGGAAACAGCAGTGGGGAGTTTGGATAATATCATCTTCTCTCTGAAGAGGTACCTTGTCTAAGGAACAAATGATGTCTTGTACCAGTTATGATGTAAATGTTGGTCATGTATAATTTGCCTACTGTTGTGAGCAAGGGAGTCTCCCTGAAAGGAATCACATCCCTTTTTGTGTCTTTCTACAATAACAGGTTTATTAGGAGGGACCTCCCCAATAAGCCAATAGTGACACACAGGTAACTTACAATGAGGGGAGCTTACATGATAGAAACATTTGGAGAACCAATGCCTCACTGTTGACATAGAGCTTGACATAACTCTCATGACTGACATTGACTTCATATTGGATTGTCAAAAGTGTCTAGAAGGTCCACTCTGTTCTTGCTTTATACAGTTTACATTAAATTGAAATTACTGTGGCACAGTGATAACACAGGGAATTCAAAAGTAAGAGGAATATCAGGAGTTTAGAGCAATACATACACACATTTGGTCATATTATTCTTTCAAGAGAACCCTTTTCTGGCTAGTATTATCCTTAGGAAAAAAATTAACTATTTGACAGGTCTGCTAATGCCTGAATATGGTTAGCCCTCCTACCTTCTAGCCTGCAGTCATTACATAGGTGCCCTAGTCCAGTGGCCAGCAAACTGTGACTCTTGAGACACATACTCCTCTTTGGCCCCTTAGTGTGGCTCTTGCACAAAATACCACAGCCTGGGCTAGTCTATTTTGAAGAAGTGACATTAGAAGAAGTTTAAATTTTAAAAAATTGGCTCTCAAAAGAAATTTCAATGGTTGTACTGTTGATATTTGGCTCTGTTAACTAATGAGTTTGTCGACCATTGCCGTAGATCCACTGAATGTTCTCAAATTTCCTCAGGGTTCTTTCTTTCTTTCTTTCTTTCTTTCTTTCTTTCTTTCTTTCTTTCTTTCTTTCTTTCTTTCTTTCTTTCTTTCTTTCTTTCTTTCTTCCTTCCTTCCTTCCTTCCTTCCTTCCTTCCTTCCTTCCTTCCTTCCTTCCTTCCTTTCTTCCTTCCTCTCCTCCTCCCCTCCTCTCCCTCCCTCCCTCTCTCTTTCTTCCTTTCTTTCTATGTTCTCTTAATTTCCAATGGTAATCTTTTACTTTCCACTGTTGGTAATAAGATTTGATGATTGACTATGAGCAGGTGCCATATCCTCAATATTTATTTAGCAGAGAAGGGGTAAAATTAAAGAAAGTGAACAATAAATAAAGAGAGGAAAAACTCATAAGAAGGGAGGAGGAAAACGTTCAGTTCATAATTTTTGTTGTTCTTGTGCCTGTAATCATTTTTAATTTCAAAGTTTGCAATCATATTTCTAGTCTATATCCATTGATTATAAACATTGATTAAATCATTAGTTTGCTCTAGTATGTTTAATATGTTCTTAGGATGCTTTGGTATCTAGGATAGGACAGCAAAATAAGAAAGAGAGAGAAAGAGACAGAGAGAGAGAGGGGTAAAGGATCTTTGTGGAGTATTCATAATATTCATTTTAGCTGGAGGGGACATATTAAATTAAAGATTAATTATATTAGATAATAAATAAGGCAAAAAGGAAGGATGGTGAGTTAGTGAGTATTGGGTTTCTCAAATGTCAAAAATCTTAATGGGAGTGACAATTGAAACTTGAAACATGGGTTCATCCATCCTTCAAGGTACTAGTGAACCACCTCTGTTGGAGGCAGGATCACGTGAGTGATTGAGATTGAGCTGGTATAAACCTGGATAAATTTGTAAAGATCAAAGAGACAAAACTTGTAGAAAAGAAGTTGATATATAAAAAAAAAAGTATTAAAATCAGAATGTATAGAAATATTTTTAGTCTATAATATCTCAGATTACTATCTATTCTTTCTTTTTTATATCTTTTATTGGAATTTTAATATATATATCTTGCTATTATAAATATATATTTGAATCTACCTCCATGTCAAATTCCTAGTAGCTTAGAACTCGATCTCTTTACTTAACTATTGCATTCTTGTGAAAGTGCTTGGAATTAAGCAGGTAAATCATTAAAATTTGTTACTAAATGACAGTGCTTAAGGTGATGGAAATATCTAAAATTAAGTTAAATAATTCAGTATTTTAAAACTACCAGTGACATAGTATTTATCATAATTTCGACATTTTACATTCTCTGCTCACAAAAACTACAGAGAATCTATTATAACCCCTTTTTTATGAATGAGGTTAATAAATATTAACCAGATTGCTTAAGGTTATGTATTTAGAATATTAGAAGGGCCAACATTTAACTAAGGTCTCTTAGCTCCAATGTCTATTCACATGTCAGTATAGATAGGAGATTGTTTTCAGAAACTCATACTAAAATTTAATATTTGACAACACACATCTTTTTCATGTATTTTCTCTAAAGATTTTTCTCTACCTTGTTTGAAATCATTCAAGTTCAATGAGTACATAAAAATTAAAGCTAAGAGTATAAACAAAAAGTTCTGGTTAATATAAGAATAGGTGTACTTGAATATGACTTTGAGGATACTTGAAAAAAATCATAGGTCTTTTCAGACCTCAGTTATTAACTGATGATTGTATGCACAAACACACTGCTTTTCTTTCTTCTACCTGCTAGCCCCCCCCGCCCCAATTCTATTGGGAGTTTATATTGATAACCTGTCATAATTTTTACCTGACAATTCAGCCTTTAATTGTTCTTTATTTTATTGTCTCTGAACTTAAAATTGTCTCTCTGAATATCTGGTCCATTATTTTATTAACTATTGATGTAATTCTTTCAAGTTATTTGCGATCACTCTTTTTAACTTTTTAAAATAATCAATACAGCATTTGTTTCCTTTCCATCTTCTTTGTCTCTCTAGATCCAAAGATTTCAAAAAAATATATTTTAAGTGGTTTAGTAAGTAGGTTAGCTAATACTTTTAAAAACCAATACTTCATCCATCCATCACTGATTTGCTATGCATGACACCCTTCATGCAAACATCTCAGAATGCTTTCCTGTTATTACTATATAACAGAATATACAATTAAATGACAAGTTGCAATCAATAAGTCTAGACTTGATTTAAACTTAGCCAACTTTTTGTATCAATGAGTATGAGAGGCAAAATATAACAAAAAGTAAAAGCAAAGGTAAGCAACTGATTATGTATCATCCAAAAATCATACAGCTCCAAGATTGGGATCCAGCAAAATTGTGTGTGTGTGTGTGTGTGTGTGTGTGTGTGTGTGTGTGTGTGTAATGTGTTGCTGCTTTTTCCTTCCCAAACATAATTGAAGATTCATATGTGGCTAATATTTTATTTCTTGAAGTCCCCTTTATAAAAAATAAAAGTTATTTTACTCCATCATTTTAGTAAAATCACTGAAAATCTGAAATGCTTAATACATGTAGATTCTATATTGTCCATCTTATCCAATTATGTAAGATCTTGCCTCTTTTAGATGAGAGAGGTAGTTTCTATCTCCTAGACATACATGAGGGAATAAATTGAATGTTTTCAACAACCCTTCTGTGTATATCTATGCAATTATTATCCTCAAAGATTTATACACTGAATGGCCAGATTATTATGATCTCTGAATGCATAATAATTTGGACATCAGTGTATATCCTATATAGTAAAAGGCTAATACGCAAATTCTCCCCTTGACTAAGAATTCAAACAGCAGGCAGGCTGGCCAACCATCCATGTCCCCTACCCCTAACCAGGCTAGCCGTACCCACCTATGCACGAATTCATGCACCGGGCCTCTAATATATATTTGGCCAGATTATTATGTGTTCAGAGATCATAATAATCTGGCCACTCAGTGCAGATGGAAACTTTCAAGGAAGCTTGAAGACAAATCAAAGACAATCATAAACTTCAAGCTAGTGAACTTTGTTATTTTTATATTTTTAAATCTTTATTGTTGAAAGTATTACATATGTCCCATTTTTCCCCACTGACCTCTCCCTTCCTGCCCCCGCACCCCACCCACTTCTAGGAAAGCCAGTGAACTATTACCTAGTGGTTTATAAAGTTAAAAAAGGAGAAACTCCAGAATGGGCAGACATTTTTTTCCCCTTCAAATTGATCTGTCATTCTTTTTACCTGTCAATAATAAATAGATCTAACATAAAGCATTACTTGCTGAAAGAACTAAAGAAGATATTTAACTTTCATATATTTTTCTTTCTTGAAAGCCAATAATGCTAAGACTCATTTTGATGCCTTAAAATATAGTTTTAAAAATAGGATTCATTTTTTGTAGTAGCTCAGGCATCAACAAGGAAAACAACTTTAAAGCAATTTTTTTTTTTTTTTTTTTTTTTACCACAAATGCAAGTGGAATAATTGACAGAACCTGGAAATCTGGACTTTGAGGTGGTATCCAGCTGAGGGCTGCACATGTATTAAATAAATAATTATTTAAACAACAATCAATGATACATAATGTACACCCTGACAAGAAAGTATAACAAAAATCCTTTATTGTTTGTTCTAAGATGCTTTCTTCTGAAGCTGCTGTCTTATCCATTCCTCATTATTATTATTATTATTTTTCCTTTTTAACTCCTTGTGAATTCACCCATAAAGATGTTGGTCTTATTGACACATTGCTTCTTACTTCCTAAATTTGACCAGTTTTCCCTCTGATATGCTCTCATGACACTCTGGATTTATTCCTCAGAATATATACCATTGGCATAAAATGGACTGTATGATTTTATTTAGAATAATGTCTCCAGATTAGGGAGGAGAGAGGCCACATATGTTTGGTTCACTTCATCAAATTTAGGACCTATAACAAGCAGCTCAAGAAATAGTTCTTCAATAAATATTTGTGAAATGCATATCCATTAAGTTAGCCAGCTGAATTACTTTCTGAATTCTTCTCATGAATTGATAAATCACAGAGAATTAAATTTACTTTTTTTTCTTTTCCAGTGATGTAGTCCAGTTATTTCTCCTGTTGAAATAAGGCCTTCCTCATTCATTTACAAAACACACATACACACAAACACACACACAAAACAACAACAACAACAACATAAATAACAACAACAACAAAGTCTATGTTTTTCCAGGTCTTTCTTTCTATAAGAAGCATATAAGGCCAGGAATTTAGGGTTGTTGAGAAAATTAGAAAATCAGAGATTTCTGTGACCACTGCCTGTCATATAGATGGCATCTTTTCATCAATCTGTAGAGAGTTTGCAGACTAGATACAATAAAGCACCATTGTAGATGTAAGTGAGCTTTGAGTTAATATTCCAACCAGCTAGACATTGATAACACTTCTGCATACTATTGACTTGAAGTGTGTAGATATGTATCAAGTATTTAACCTACAAAGTGCCATTCTTTTTCCAAAAATACCTTGAAATTTTAAGGCATTTTGTTGTGTCCCTATTTCACTTAAAAACCATGTAATCAACTGGAAGTGCCATTATTCATCTTTCATTGTTCATCCATTCTATATGTTCTGTTTTATTCTGCTACCCTTTCATATTAATTGTTCTCTCTTTTTATCACTACCAAATTTTACTCTCATTTTTAATTAATTTTTTTTTGTATTTTATTTTGCAAATGCAACATTCTTATAGGGATAACCTAATTAAATCTTAAACTAATATTAATAATTTTATAGACTATATAACACAAAACAAAAATTAACCTCAAATTTTACTGGTAATTTTTTTTTTTTTTGTATTATGGCCATCCTTTCAGCATTAATTATAGCAAAGGAGAACAACTAAGAAGAACAGAATAAATTGCCCATGAATGTATATATTTTTGTTTGATACACGATTTGAGAAATTAAAATTAAATTACTTTTCTTCTTGAATAATATTGGCTTAGTAATTTGCTAATATGATAAAGAACATGAGTTTTTAGATCCAGTTCCTATGACATTAGGACTTACGCAGTATCATTTCTTTTGCTGGAATATATTTCCCCATTATAAAATGACACTGTTGGCTGAGATTACTTCTTTTTGTTTTAATTAATCTTTATTCTTGAGATTATTACAGAAGTCCCTCTTTCCCTCTTCCCACACTCATAGCTCCCCTCCATCTGGTTCCCACCCCACCCCAAGCCCTTGCCACCCTATTGTCTGTGTGCATAGGTAACTTATACATGCACATAAGATCTTTAATATCTTCCCACACTCCATACACCCATTTCCCTCTGAGAACCATCAGTCTGTTCCATTTCTGTGCCCCTGTTTCTATTTCATTCATCAGTTTATTCTGTTCATCAGATTTTTTATTCACTTGATTTTTAGACTCACTTGTTGATAGATATGTATTTGTTGCCACTTTGTTGCTCATATTTTTTATCTTTACCTTTTTCTTCTTTTTCCTCTTAAAGAATACTCTTCAGCATTCCATAAAATGTTGGTTTGGTGGTGATAAACACCTTTAATTTTTTTCTTGTCTATAAATCTCTTTATCAATTCTAAATGATTATCTTGGCTGGATAGAATAATATTGGTTGTAGGTTCTTGCTATTCATCACTTTGAATATTCTTGCCACTGCCCTCTGGCCTGCATAGTTTCTGTTGAGAAATCAGCTCACAATCATATGGGCACACTCTTGTAGGTAACTAACTGCTTTTCTCTTGCTGTTTTTAAGATTCTCTCTTTGTCTTTTGCCTTTGGCATTTTAATTATGATGTGCCTTGGTATGGTCCTCTTTGGGTTCCTTTTGTTTCGGGTTCTCTGTGCTTCCTGGACTTATAAATGTTTATTATTTTTCCAGGTAAGGGACATTTTCTGTCACTATTTCTTCAAATAGGTTTTCAATATCTTCCTCTTTCTCTTCTTCTAACACCCCCATAATTCAGATGTTGGTACACTTAAAGTTGTCCCAGAGGCTCCTTATACTATCTTGATGTTTTTGGTTTCCTTTTTCTTTTTATTCTTCTGGTTGGGTGTTTTTTGCTTCCTCATATTTCAAATCATTGATTTTATTCTCAAGATCCTCTAGTTCAGTGGTTGGCAAACTGTGGTTCACAAGCCACATGTGGTTCTTTGAAAATAGCATGGCCTGGGTCACTCTATTTTGAAGAAGTGGCATTAGAAGAAGTTTAAGTTTAAAAAATTTGGCTCTCAAAATAAATTTCAATTGTTGTACTGTTGATATTTGGCTCTGTTGACTAATGAGTTTGCCGACCACTGCTTTATCTACTGTTGAATCCCGGTATATTATTTTTTTAAATATATTTTATTGATTTTTCACAGAAAGGAAGGGAGAGGGATAGAAAGTCAGAAACATCGATGAGAGAGAGAGACATCCATCAGTCGCCTCCTGCACGCCCCCCACTGGAGATGTGCCTGCAAGCAAGGTACATGCCCCTTACCGGAATCGAACCCTGGGACCTTTCAGTCCACAGGCCGACGCTCTAGCCACTGAGCCAAACCAGTCTCGGCTCCTGTATATTATTCTTTATTTCAGTCAGTGCATGCTTAATTTCTGACTGGTAATTTTCTTCTTATTTTTTTTTTGGGGGGGCATCCTCACTAAGATCCTTGAACATTTCACTAAGTCTCTTGGAGGTTTCTAGAAAATTCTTGAGTGACTTTATAACTGTGGTTATGAACTCTATATCCAATAATTTGCTTTCTTCCATTTGTGACATGTTTCTTTTTCTTCACATTTTGGCTGCTTCCCTGTGTTTGTTTCTCTGTATTGGGTAGAGCTGCTAAGGCTCCTTGAGTTGGTAGAATGCCCTTGTGTAGTAGGTGTCCAATAAGGCCCAGTGGTTCAGCCTCCTTAATCACCTGAGGTAGACACTCTAGGTGCACTCTTTGTGGGCTGTGTGCACAGTCTTGTTGTACTTGAGCCTTATTACTATTGGTGTCACTGGGAGGAAATGACCTCCAGGCCAGTTGACTGTGGAAATCAGCTGCAACCATAGTGGGAGAACTACTATGCATGAGACACACTTATGGAACAGAACTTGCTTTAGTGGGGTTTTCTTGTTCACTGAGTCTGACCCTTCAATGTGTCTCTTATGAATGTGAAGAGTTGTAATCTAGTATGATCTCATACTGACCACTGGGTATATTGGCTCTTGTATCTCCACAGAGGTGCAGAGTCAGCCACTTTTTAGAACCACACAGCAGGAGCTACAGAGACATCTGTAGATTCCTCCTTTTTTGTATCAGTGAGATTATTTCTAACATTACATGTCCAACTAAGGGTCTACAATCCCTCTATTTTTTTCTCTTTTTCATTAGATCAAAATCTGTTTTTATCATTATTTTTGGGTCATTTAGATAATATTTTGTTTATATTATTTTAAAAATATATAACGTGTGCTTAAGAAATACAAATATGGCTTACACATCTAATTTGGTAATGCAGTTGAATATTATGGATTTTATCTTACCATTTTATTTCCAAACTCCATTATTTGATGTCAAATTTGCTTTATTACTTGACTATATGCTATCTATCATAAAGATGGACTAATTATTTTTGAAATAACACTATTGAAAGGACAAAACCATAATCAAACTTTTCTTTTTTTTAAAAATAGTGTATTGCTTATGATTCAAAAAGAGCTGTAACTGCTTTATTTTATTAGTTAATGTCTTTATGTCCATTTACCTATATCTCCAAATCATAACAGCAGCAATGAGGAATCACTGAAGTTGAAAGCTAAGTAAAGTGTAAGAGTATATGTAACATTATGTTTTGAATTAATTTTGTATAATAGAGCATTGTGACATTTGTATAAAAGTTCAAAGAGAAATGTAGGCTATGACTTCATTGAGGATTTATTTTTAAGACTCTTAGATAGTTCAGTAGAGAATTCAGACCTTGAATTCAAAGGGCAGAACGAGACCTATTAAGTAATTCAGTTCATTCTATAAAGCCAAAGGAAAAGGGTATGAAGAAGTAATCACTCATTTTCTGAAAGCTGAGATGTAAGATCAACTAAAGGATGGTTAGGATATTAACAGCCGATAGAAAGACTCAATGACTGCGTTAGGTTGAGAGCAATTGTCTGTCTTCTGCTATGAACTGAGGTTTTTAAACAAAATTATGCTTACTCAGAGAAATCATTACCAACATCATTGAAACTGAAAAGTAAAACACCACTTATTATTATTTATTTATTTTTTTGCAGTAAGGTAATACTACACAAAGAACTCTGCTATACATTAATTTTCTGTCATTAACTTTCTCCATAAGTTGATTTAGGTTGATAATATTATGTCTTCATTTTTCAACGTGAACATAGGATTCCTTTCTGTCTTCTATAAGAAAAAAAAAGGTTAAACTTTAATTAATGGGTATTCAAGGCTTTATTTCTACAAATGAAGGTATATAGTACTGCAAAAATGGTTTTATTTTAAAAGTAGTTAATCAACCAAGAAATTAAGTTTCATCAATAGGAGACAACAAATGGGAAACTATTCTACATCAGGGTCTCTAAAATGTAGAAAGTAATTATATAATTTTAGGAAACCTTTCTGAAAGACAAAATATGAAAACAACGATTGATATTTTTTTCTAATCATTCATAATATGTTTAATTCAATTTCAAGGCTACGATCTTGTCTTCTATGTAAATTTAGTAACTTTTCTTTATTTTTTAAAGATATATTTTTATTGATTTTTAGAGAGAGAGAGGAAAAGAGAAGGAAGGAGAGATAGAAACTTTGATGAGAGAGAAACATCAGCATGGGGATCCTGGATCCCGATGCCTCCTTCATGAGCCCTGCTAGGGATCATGCCAGGAACCCATGCATGTGCTCTGACCTGGAATTGAACTGTGAACTCCTGGTGAATGGATTAATTATGCTCAACCACTAAGTGATATCAACCAGGCAATTTAATAGCTTTTCTTTGATTTTTATTAAACTATGGAAATATGTAAGCTGTTGCAAAATGATTCAAATTTCTTAAACATATCATTGGTTAATAATCATTTTATACCCCAGTATATGTCCCAGTGTTGCATATATATATATATATATATATATATATATATATATATATATTCTCTAAAAGTATTTTAACAGATGAATTGAAAAAAAATAAATGGGTAAAAGCTATATAATATGCTAAGTTATAATTTGGAATATTAATAAACAACTCCAATATAGAGCCAATATTTACACTTTTATCAATAATTTTTAAATAATATATATATTTGACTAAGTCATGTTATCTTTATTTTAGCTTTTCGTTACAAATAAAAATTTTTACTGGATGTTAATTTCACAAATATATATAATGCTTTTTTGGGGGAGTATAGGATAATATTATTTCAAACATATTTTAACCTCTTTGAAGACGGCATTTAATAATGTCTATTTTGTCTGTGAAGGTAATTGAAGTTACTAGGTTAAAATAACAACCTCTGAAAGTGAATTTCACTCATTTTGCATTCTTATAGTAGGACATTCTGATTCTGTAATTTTCAAAAATCTCAAACAAATCAATCTTTATCATTCTTGTGTTATTTAATATTATTTTAATTCAATATAATTTGCCATATTTAGGCAATAAAGAACAAATATAAACTTTCTTATATTCAAAATAAAAAATATTAACATTTTTCTTTTTAAAATATTTTTATTAATGTGTTACATGTATACATATCTTCCCATTGCCCCCCTCCCCCAGGCATACCCTAACCCCCTAGTGCAGTGGTTCTCAACCTGTGGGTCGCAAGCCCTTTGGAGGTCGAACGACCCTTTCACAGGGGTTGCCTAAGACTATTGGAAAGCACCTATTTCCCATGGTCTTAGGAACCAACACACTGCTCCTCAGTGTAGCAGAATGTAGCAATGTAGTTTACTGTTGTCATATTAAGACTGTTACCAATGCTACACCACAATTCAAGACACAATTTCATTTAATTGTAATTAGAAATAAATATTTCACAATATATAATTACATAGTGTTTTTGTGATTAATCACTATGCTTTAATTATGTTCAATTTGTAACAATGCAAATATATCCTGCATATCAGATATTTATATTACAGTTCATTATAGTAGCAAAATTACAGCTATGAAGTAGCAATGAAAATAATTTTATGGTTGGGGGTCACCACAACATGAGGAGCTGTCTTAAAGGGTAGTGGCATTAGGAAGGTTGAGAACCACTGCCCTAGTGTCTTCTTTTAATTGGTTATGCTTTTATGCATGCATACAAGTCCTTTAGTTGATCACTTATCTACCCCACATCTCTAAACTTCCTGCTGTAATTGACAGTTGGTTTGATGGTTTACTGCCTCTGTATCTATCCTTTTGTTCATCAGTTTATAATGTTCTTTATTATCCACAAATGAGTGAGATCATGTGGTGTTTCTCTTTCATTGACTGACTTGTTTCACTTAGCATAAGGCACTCCAGTTCCAACCAGGTTGCTGCAAATGGTAAAAACTCTTTCTTTTTTGTGGCAGCATAGAATTCCATTGTGTAGATGTATCATAGTTTTCTGATTCACTCATCTGCTGACGGGCACCTAGGCTGTTTCCAAACAGTAGCCATTGTAAATTGTGCTGCTATGAACATAGGGGTGCATAAATTCTTTCTGATTGGTGTTTGTGATTTCTTAGGATATATTCCTAAGAGAGGGATTACAGGGTCAAATGGGAGTTCCATTTTTAGTTTTTTGAGGAAACTCCATACTGTTCTCCTCAGTGGCTGCACCAGTCTGCATTCACACCAGCAGTGCACAAGGGTTCCTTTTTCTCCACATCCTTGCCAACACTTGTTGTTTGTTGATTTGTTGATGATTGCCATTCTGACAGGTGTGAGATGGTATCACACTGTGGTTTTGATTTGCAGCTATCAGATAATTAGTGACTTAGAACATGTTTTCATGTGTCTCTTGGCCTTCCTTCTCTCGTCTTTAGAGAAGGTTCTATTTAGGTCCATTGCCCATTTTTTTTATTGGATCCTTTATCTTCCTTTTATTAGGTTGTATAAGTTGGCTATAGATGTTGGAGATTAAACCTTTATCAGTGATAACATTTGCAAATATGTTCTCTCATACAGTGGGATTTCTTGTTGTTTTGTTGATGGTTTCTTTTGCTGTGCAAAAGCTTTTTATTTTGATGTAATCCCATGTGTTTAATTTTTCTTTAGCTTTCATTGCCTTTGGAGTAGTATCAGTAAAGACGTTCTTCGGCATATGTCTGAGATTGCGTTGCCTGTGGATTCCCCTAGTATTTTTATGGTTTGCCATCTAATCTTTAGGTCCTGTATCTATTTGGAGTTTATTTTTGTATTTGGTGTAAATTGGTGGTCCAGTTTCATTTTTTTCATGTATCTGTTTAATTTTCCCAACACCATTTATTGAAGAGGCTGTCTTGGCTCCATTGTATGTTCATGCCTCCTTTGTCAAATATTAATTGAGCATAGTAGTTTCAGTGGATATTTGGATTCTCTATTCTATTCCATTCGTCTATATGTCTGTTGTTATGCCACTACCAGGCTGTTTTGAGAACAGTTGCTTTGTAATATAGCTTGAAATCTGGTATTGAGGTCCCACCTACTTTATTCTTCTTTCTCAGGATTGCCTGGGCTATTTGAGGTCTTTTTTTTTTGTTTGTTTGTTTTGTTCCAGATGAATCTTGGGAGAGTTCTTTCTAGGTCTGTGAAATATGTCATTGGTATTTTAATTGGTAGTGCATTGAATCTATAGATTGATTTGGGTAGTATGGACATTTTTTAAAAGTATATTTTATTGATTTTTTACAGAGAGGAAGGGGGAGGGATAGAGAGTTAGAAATATCGATGAGAGAGAGACATTGATCAGCCACCTCCTGCACACCCCCTACTGGGGTATGTGCCCACAACCAAGATATATATCCTTTACTGGAATCGAACCTGGGACCTTTCAGCCCACAGGCCGACGCTCTATCCACTGAGCCAAACTGGTTTTGGCAGTATGGACATTTTAATGATGATTCTCTTATGCATGAGCATGGTATGCGCTTCCATCTGTTAACATCTTCCTCTATCTCTTTTTTCAGTGTCCTGTAGTTTTCTGTGTATAGATCTTTTACCTCCTTAGTTAGGTTTATTCCTAGCAGGTTGTAAACAAGTTTTGTTATATATCAATTTGGGTCAAGTGAACTAATTAATAAATATTTCTAAAATCCTAATCTAAACTATTTATGAATATGTTTGAGGTCTTTAGCAAATAACAATTACATTTGATTTCTAGATATTACCATGGAAACATAAATTTTAGATATATTAAAATGTATAACTTTAAAAGTATAATAGAAGTTACAAAAATGTTCTTATATAATTGAGTTATTAAAGGCTTTTCTTAACATGATAATATATAGAAAAAAAGTTTCTAATGGCAAAACTAAATTTTATAAAATATTAGCAAATATTAAAATGTATATAACCATTTACCTATGATTACTAATAATTTCATACAGAAAAATCATTCAATTTGACAAATATATATTATTAAGAATGATAAATGCAGCATTATTTGTAATAACAAAATCCTAAAAATGTCTTAGGCTATCAATAGATTCAGTTATATAAAGTAGTGTTTATCCATATAATTATTTATAATAATGAGATAATATGAAAATATACAGAAATATGTTATAAAGTAAATAAAATATGTAGATAAGTATCTTAGCTAATAAAAGAGCAATATGCAAATTGACCATCACTCCAATACACAAAATGGTTGTCCCCATGTAGTCAAAAATCCTGCCCCCAGGCGGACACAAGATGGCTACCACAAGATGGCCAACAGGGAAGGACAGTTGGGAGGGACAAGGCCTGCAAGGGAGGGCAATTGGGGTTGATCAAGCCTGCAGGGGAGGGCAGTTAAGGGTGACCAAGCTGGCAGAGGAGGGAAATTGGAGGTGACTGCCAGCAGGGAAGGGCAGTGGGGGGGGCAGCCCTGCAGGGGAGTGCAATTGGGGGAGACCAGGCCTAAAGGGAAAGGCAGTTAGGGGTGACCAGGCCTACAGAAGAGAGCAGTTAGGGGTAACCAGGCCTGTAGGAGAGGGCAGTTAAAGGCAAACAGGCTGGCAGGGGAGCACTTAGGCATCAATCAGACTGGCAAGGTTGTGGTTAGGGGATGATCAGGCTGGCAGGCAGAAACAGTTATGGTCAGTCAGGAAGGCTGGAGGCAAGCAGTTGGGAGCCAGCAGTCCTGGATTGTAAGAGGGATGTCCAACTGCCCATGTAGGCCTGATGGAAATATATTCTACAAAAATGATAACACTGCCCTAACCAGTTTGGCTCAGTGGATAGAGCCTGAGCTTGCAGACTGAAGGGTCCCAAGTGTGATTCCAGTAAAGGCATGTACCTATGTTGTGGGCACATCCCCATTGGGGGTATGCAGGATGCAGCTGATCAATGTTTCTCTCTCAGGGATGTTTCTAACTCTCTATTCCTCTTCCTTCCTCTATGTAAAAATGTAAGTAAAATACCTATATTTATAAAAATAATAAAAAAATGATAACACTTTATAGTTTGGGTGAAACAGCAGATTTTCCTTTTTGTATATAACAACTTATATGTGCAATTATTCCTGCTTTTGAAGACTATAGATGCAAGTTGGCAATGCAGGATTAGGAAAGACAATATGTTTAAGCATTGAAATATTCAATTAACTTATTTTTCTATAAAGAAACAAACATAATTTAATTTTAAAATTGTCCATGTTATTTTATTTCATTAACTTATTGGTTATTTTTCTAGCCATTAAAGTAAAAAATAGTCATATTTTTAAAATATGAAAAGCAGTGTAGTTGTCCCTCAAAAAATTAAACATAGAACTATAATTATATATTCAAATAATTGAAAGTTGTGAATCAAACAGATATTAATGCACCAGTATTTAGTCGAAGCGTTCATCAACAGATTAATGGGTATAATGCAGTATATTCATACAATGGAATATTATTCAGCTTTAAAAAGAAATTATATTCTGTAATATAGATCATCTTTCATACCATTATGCTAAATAAAATAAAGTAGAGACAACAGAACCTCACTTCTTTGAGGTACATAGAGGGGCCAAGGGATAGGGACAGTAGGAAATTATTGTTCAACTACAGGCCTGGTGCACAAAATTCATGCATGGATGGCAGGGGACCCTCAGCCCAGCCAGAACCCTCTACAATCTGGGACCCTATGGAAGATGCCAATTAGGTCTAATGGCAGACAGATATCCCTCTCACAATCTGGAATAGCTAGCTTCTAACTGCTCACCTACTTGCCTGCCTGATCACCCCTTACTCTCCCCACTGCTTGCCTGGTCACCCTCAACTGCCCCCCTCATCCTGTGCCAGCCTGGTCACCCCTCACTGCCACCCTCTGCTGGCCTGATCACCCCTTGGTCTGCGGGCATAATATCCTGTAACTGCAAGCCTGGTCACTCGTAACTGACCTCCCCCCACCCCCCGCCACTCTGATCATCACTAACCACCTCAGCTTGCTGGCCTGGTCACCCCTCACTGCCACCCCTACAGACCTGGCCACCCCATGCAGCCTGTTGTTTGGTCTTTGCATGAGGGCATCCCAACCAATTTGCATATTATTCTTTTATTAGATGAGCACATGGTTTCAGTTTTGGATGATGAATGAATTCTGGGTATGGTTAATATTGATAGTTGCACACATTGTAAGTGCACTTAAGGTCTCTGAATTACATACTTAGAAATGTTTAAAAAGGTAAATTTCATGTTATGGGCATTTTACCACAATAAAAAACATTTAAGAATATACGTTATTTTATTTGTAATTATTTTTTTCTAAAACAAAAGTGATTGCATGTTTAAATTGGCTGTAATTTGATTTCCAAAAGGCATTATTTTTCTTTAAGTTAAAATTATTTTAATTCAAATTTATTTACAAAAACATGACAAGTTAACAATATAATTTTTTAAAACATATACTTGCTAGATTTATATCTGTTGAATGAATAATTCTGGTAGTGTTTTACCTGAGGCAGGAGTATGGTCTTTGAACCTTTAACATTTGTTTAGTTCATAATAAATGTTGTGCAAATCAATCTTCTTGATATGGTATTACAAAGCGTAATCCTTTTATTTTTAATGAATTTCCTTACCAGTTTGACCAAAATCTAAGGGAAAATTAGTTTGAAGTTACCAATTTGAAAAAAAAAAAAATCAAACACAAAGAATATAGTCTAATTGTTGAAAATTAATTCTCAGAATAATGTTTCTTTTTATTGTTGTTGAGTTGTGTTTACTAGTCGTTTTAAATTAGGCTTTTTTTAAAAAGTGTGTATTTGTATTAAAATATTTTATATATTACAATGAATATACTTTATATTTCTCTTTCAATGCAACTTTTATACTCTTTTTGTGTGCCTTACTTGCAGTTTTTAATTTATTTTTATTTTTATTTTTATTTTTTTTTATTAATTTAATTGCAGTGGCATTGGTCAACATGAACAGGTGGGTGTGGGTTTCTATGTTACTAGACCTGTATATTACACCATGTTTCCACCACCCAACGTCAGATCTTCTCCTGTCACCTTATATTAGAACCACCTTTTTCCCACCACCCTCTTCCTTTATTATACTCTTAATATTTATGATATCATGTCTAAATAATTGCCTTAACTACACAGCTGTTGCTTACAATGATGAATATAAGTATCTTCTACTTTGCTAGCAAAAGTGGAGAGAAAAGGACATTATTATAATTGAAGTAGGTGGACGTATTGTTGGATGAACTGAAGTTAAAGGTGTGGATGCTAGCATATGTGTATTACTGTTAATCCTGAAGGTGATTTCTTAAAATACACTGGTTAAAAAGTAGCTCTTCATATTACTATTTCAGACCTGGACAGAGAGAGAACATAGCTGTCTAGGATGATGAAGATTTTAGGCTCTCATTGAACTATAGACCCCTATAGAGCTAAAATTACAACCAAAAACAGAACAATATTATGCAATTGACACATTAAAAGTGTGTGTAACTATCAATATCTATATCACTATATTTTTCTGATGAAATAGAAGTAGGAGTAATAATAATAAGATAATCTTCATATTGATGGGGATACTATGTATTGAATAATGGTTCTAGAACAGAATGTAGTCTAGTTAAACTACTGAGTTTTATATCAGTCAGCCAAGGTAACCACCTAATTATCTTATAAAGAAAATAAATCCTTACAAAAACCCTTAATTTCTAAACAGAATAAGTCAAAATATTTAAAATAGTCAAGAAATGGAAGTATTTATTAATATTGTTATTTCAATCAAACTGACTTTAACAATAAAGGCCAGAGGCCAGTAGTTCTAAATTATTAAGATGTCAGAAACAAAGGCTTGCTCTTTTGAGCACTTGCATGATTTTCTAGGAAGGTACTTCAAACAAAGAAAATTCCTAGAACACACTTCAGCAAAATATCTGCTGGGAACATTGAGTTATATGGAAACTAATTACAGGGATGAAAATGACAGGATTATACAGGGTGGTGCAAAAGTAAGTTTATACTTGTTTGTACAGAAAAGAATACAA
>PVJN01018912.1:0-38223 GCA_004026805.1 Lasiurus borealis
GGGGAAAGGTCAGGGGAGGGTCCAAACCACAGGACCAGTGATATGCCAGGGAGAAAAGGTCAACCGGTGCCCTCTGCCCTGGTGAGCTCTGTGCCTGCCTGTTAATTTTGCTTAGCCAGTCGTGCAGCTCTCTGTCTCAATTTCCCCATTCTACTTGTCAAGGAATTTTCTTAGCTTCCTGCTATCCTGCCTCAATCTGAAGTGCACTCTTCACAAAAAAAAATTCCCAGTAGTGTCTTCTTCCTTCCACCATGCTTGTTAAGTCACATATTGTTAGCCTAGGCAGCTGGGAGTTAACAAAAGAGAGGGAGCTAGACTAGCTGGGCCTGATTGAGTATGGAAGTTATATTTAATCAGGCTTAAGTCTGGAAATTACAGCTTCAGACACCCCAGAGGAGAGCCGAACCTCACAAAGGTGATAACATCCTCCCATCCCCCATGTAGGGAGGAAGGACCAACTTTCCAATTTCTGAGAGAACAATGGGTCCACTTCTGGACTATGAGGGGGAGGAATAAATAATAAAAGGAATCTCCTTTGCTAGACACATTTGCAGTGGAAGCCACGATGGCCCAGGGGGAGGTAAGCACACGTGCAGTAGAAACCAGATGAGGAGGCAAAACTTTGAGTCACGTGTAATAGAGCCAAAATGGTGATATAAAGGGGCGGAGTCTAGCCTAGGAAAATCTGGGAAAAGGATCAGATTGGATAAGGAATGCGAAACTCTGGAAGATCCAGAAAAGGGATTGGACAGGGAGAGGACACACCACAAGCCCGCAAAGAATTAGGAAAGAGATTGATTTGTTTGAAAGGAAGCCCAAGGTAATATAGTCAAAGCTTAACAAAGGCCCTTCTCAGTAGCCTACATTGGTTAGCTAACCCAGTTAACTAACCACTCTCTCTCTCTAACAGCCACATGGGCCCAAACATGTGCTCGTGTGCAGTGCTGGCCACAGTCAGGGCAGAATCTACTAGGAGAAGGTAGAATGAGCACACTGTAGGTAAGCCAAGCGTTCTGAGAATGTAGTCACTCTACCAAGAGGGGGCGGGGTGGATCAGCCCAGTGGACCCACACAATACCCAGATGCAGAGTGTGTCCCTCCGTGTAAAGCCTGATGAGGAGTCAGATGCCTTGAGAGGAAAACCAGAGGCTTAGGATACCCCTTCTGTAGGAAAGGGAGCCTCTGTTGATCCTACTAATTAGACGGAGCTGGTAAAGAGGTAAAACAAAAGAAACAAAAACCATGACACATCTCGCTTTGTTGTTCCCCCTATCCATGCACTCACTGGCTGACTCCTGCAGGGGCCCCAACCGGGGATCGAACCTGTAACCCTGTTGCCTAGGGATGACACTCCAACCAAAGAGCTACCCAGCCAGGGCTGTACCTGCCATATTATTTAGCTGAGAGTTAACAAATAACACTTCCCTGTTTCCCCGAAAATAACACAGTGTCTTGTGTTAATTTTTGCTCCCAAAGATGCGCTAGGTCTTATTTTCAGGGGCTGTCTTATTTTTCCATGAAGAAGACAGTACACATTTATTGTTGAACAAAAAAAAGGAAATGTATTACCTGTATACGGTACGGTAGTAGTTGTCATCACAAACCAGCTCACTGATGGGCCGAAGCGCAGCCAGAGCTGATCAGGCAGTGTGAGGTCTCTTTAAATCAGAAGTCAGACGTCTTATGGTAGCTTCGGGGGCCTTATATTATCAGGGAGGTCTTATTTTCTGGGGGATGCCTTATATTACAGCAAGAGGCAAAACTGGAAATAGGTCTTATTTTCAAGGGATGTCTTACTTTCGGGGAAACAGGGTAGTCTCTTATCTACCTGTGCTCTAAGACATAGTAATAGTCAGAGAGACAGAGATAAAATTGATAGCTGTTGCACTAAGTGGGCCTATGTGCAGAAAAAGTTAACATTGCAGGCCTATGCTGCTTCCTTGAAAACAGTAGCTTGCAAGATTGGCCCTGGCCTGGCATCGGGAAACTTAGATTCCAGGAGGGTTCCCACCCATTAACTGACTAGTGTGGCTCACTGTGCCAAATGATGTGGTTTATACTGAACATCTGTTTCCTTCTAGAGCCTGGGATTGGTGTATCTTCTAGATAAAGAGTGCCAGGTGACCAGCCCCCAAGGAAAGCTATGGGCGCTGATTGCCTACTGGGCCTCCCTGGTTGGCACATGTCACATGCATGGCCACAGTGTGATGCTGGGGAACGCAGTGTCCCGTGTGACTCTATTGGAAGACGACTCTTAGAAGCTTGTGCCTGGTTTCCTACAGACTTCACCTAGTGCACCGGATCCCTTTGCTTTGTATTCTCTCTAATAAATTATAACTATGACTACGACTATATGCTGAGTTCTGTGAACCCTTCGAGAGCAGGGGTGGGGAATGTCCGGCCCTCAGGCCGTATAAGGCCCTCGAAATCATTTGATCTTCCCCTGCTAAGTCATTAGAGGTGACTTAATTAAATGTTTGACCAAATATAGCAGTCTAATTTTTTAAAAAGGTAGTTTTATTGATTTTAGAGAGAGGGAGAGAGAGAAACATCAATGATGAGAAAATTACACTGGGGATTGGTTCACAACTCAGGCATGTGCCCTGACAGAGAATCAAGCTGTGACTTCCTGGTTCATAGGTTGACAATCACAGAGCCACAATGGTCAGGCACAGGCTCATTTTTAAGTTGATAATTTTGTATAGCTCATGAATGATGCTACAAATATCCAAATGGCCCTTGGCAGAGAAAAGGTTCCCCAACCCCATTCTAGAGAGTCATTGAACCTGGGGGTGGTCTTGGGATCCCCATGACATGGCCTACTAATACTTCCTGAAATAAACTTACCCCAAACTGCAGGCTGCAGACCGTCCTTTGTTGAGACATTTGAAAAGAAAGAGCCTAGACTTTTAATTTATTTATAAAAATAAGCCCACAATACTTTCAACAATAAAGATAAAAATTTTAAAAAAGAAAAGAATACACCACACATGGTATCTTAAGAATAATAGCAAGAAACGCCCCTGCTAGTCAAAGGAAGGCAAGAAGAATCTGTGCCTTTGTCCATGCAAATAGTGTTTTCTCATGACTTTGGGGCTTACTGTGTACACACAGGATGAACTCAATAAATGCTAACGTATTTTAAAATGTAGATTATGCAACAAAAAATAAAAATCTTTTTCCAAATCTTTTAGTATTTTTTCTGAATGCTTAAATAAACATCTCTTAAATTAGCATTAGAGAAATTGGGTACTTTTTAAATTATACTGCCAACCATCTTATAGATAAATTAGATTTATTTTTATCAAAAATTGCTCTAACACTCTAAAAATAAATATTTCTCACTCATTCACATGGACTCAAGTATAAATAACATTCCCCTGTCCTGAAATTACTTTGACTGTAGACTCTCTTACTTTGGTTTTTACTGAAGCAGTTTTTGAATTAATTGAATTACGCCACTCTAGTTGTAACCACATAGCAAAATAAGCATGAGATAATCTGCATAAGATTACACAGACCTCAAGGGAATTATGTTGCATGAAAAAAAAAAGAAAAGCCAATCTCAAAGGGTTAGAAATTGTGTGATTCCATTTATACATAATTTTTTAAATTTTCCATCCTAAATTTATAGCTTGTGCTGATATAATCATTTTTCTGTAAAACAGATAACTTCAAAAGAGTTGGAAAACAAATGTTGTTGCTCTCAAAGAAAAATGGTCTCCTTTGAAATTGGTCCTCTCATACATAATTCTTGAAATAGCAAAATTATAAACATGAAGAAAAGATTAGTGGTTGGGTGAGCTGGGAACTGGGATAAGGAGGTGAGTGTAAAAAATAAACTAAACAGAACATGATTATTAATCGGGACTGTAGAAAGATGAAATCCTATATATCATTTATTTGAAAAATATTTATCATTACACATTTGATCTTTTTCATTTCCAACCATATACAGTTTTCACCTTGGTGATGACCTTGCTGAGTGGGAAACATAATATCTTTAATACATGAGTTAAATCTAAGATGATGGTCAAATGGAGTGCAGGTAACTGTTTATGTCAATAATAAATACAGTAGATTACTTTTAAAACCCATACTTTGGACTTTTTATTACGGATGCAATTGCTGACTTACCATAAATCAATGTGCTTAAGGTGCCATATGATATCAAATGTTTAGCCTAACAGCATAAAATGGAGCAGAAACTGTAAAACATGTTTTATAGGGGATATAAAGCCCCGGGGCTGGAGGTCCCGCTTTTTTGCATTACTCTGATCCATCAAGTCCACTGAAAATTCCAGATAGCCAATACACTGGGGAATTGAAAATTGGCTTTCAGAGTTTATTCACTTCAAGTTAATATAACCTCCAGGGATGGCTCTGTTTCCTACTATGCGGAGAGAAGCACAGGCCGCACAGAAAGGTAAAACATTATAGTCTTCATAATCCCTCCTGCTGTATCTCATCTTTCCCACCACAGCCCTTTGGGGACTCTTTAGCATCCGGAAAGAGGCTAATTGATATGACGAGAGGGAAGTCATTATTTATCTCTAAATGTTTGTTTCCCTGAGTAGTGGACACTCATTCGTTCCACAAGTTCAGTTACTGTTCCACTTTTAAGTACTGATTTGTGGCTCAGCAATGGACAAGACAGGGTTGAGACAGTGGGGACAGAGAGATGTGATTGATGTGGGAGACATTTAGGGTGTAGGTCAATCAGACTTAGTGGGGAAAGGGGTGAGAAAGAAGTCAAAGATAACCCCCAGATTCTTAGCTCAACAACTGGGTGAGCAGTGAGACTGTTCCATGATGGGACTGCTGCCGTGAGCTAGAGCCAGGCCAGAAAGAGGTTGCTTCCCATAAGCATCTTTAGAGACTGTCTGATCAGAATTGATACTTTTCTTATGACATAAACCAGTGCCTCTCCCCTTTGTCCCATAACACGCTGGTTCCTGGAATAGAACGTAGTCTTGACATCATCAAGCATGTAAGACATTTTTCCATACCTGAGATTGATCACATACCAGTGTTCCTATCCATCCTCTCTTGTTCTATATCATTATTTGGCACCTGTCAAGCTACACAGAGGAAATTTCCTTCACCTTGCAGTCACCCAAGATGCACCTTGCAAGTTTCCCTTAATAAACTCTGGTTTGGCCTTCCTCTTTCTTCATTCTTTCCCTTTCCACTGTTTATGGAGATAGATTTTCAGTCTCAGGGATTTTCCCTGGGCCTGTGTGAACTAGCAGATGCTGGTGCTAATGACTAAGATGGAGTACAGAGAAGGAAACCAGGGCATATTGAATTTGAGATACCCCTGGGTCATCCTGTGGAAATTTCCAATAGCAATTGCTTTTATGGGTCAAGATCAGAGGGTAAATTTTAAAAAGTTAACTGTGTGTGGAAACCAAGATGGCAGCATAGGTAAACACTTGAACTGCTGCCTTGCACAACAACTTCAAAACTACAACTAAAAGACAAAACGGACATCATCCAGAACCACAGGAAGGTGGGCTAAGTGGAAATGCTACAACTAGAAGGGAAGAGGAAAGCACACTGAGATTCAGAAGATGTGGGGAAGGAAGAGGTACAGAGGCACATGCACAGAGAGGGAGGCATGCAGACAGAGAGGGCTGGCAACTGAGTGCACGGCTGGTTTTTTCAATCCAGAGGGAGACACAAGATCCCTATTGCTCTGAACTCCAGTTCTGGGGAGAGACTCTTGAGACAAAGATTCTTTTGGGGAGAAACTGGATATCTGGCAGCAGGTGGAACTCAAGGGCAGCTTTCTCTCATAGGTGCTTGCAGCAATTACCAAGGGACACTGAGGCCCAAGTGCCTCTTAGGGCAGGGCTGATGGGAAGCCATTGCTGTTTGCTCTGCCCTGAGACTTCACCCCATCCAAACTGTGCACAGAGGCTTTTGCATATGAATAGCCGGGTCCTTTGAAAACTAAACTTCCCTAACAAACTGCAGCTGAGTCAGTGAAACCAAGAACATTCAAAAGAAGGCCCAAAGCTCCACAGCAGCTTGCATTGCTTCACAGCTGGGCCTCATCTGGACACCTCCAAAACCCAAACAAAGAAGAATCTGCAGATCTCTCCATAGCTCCTGCTGGATGGCCTCAGGCAGAGGCTAAATTAGCACCTCCTTGGAGATCCAAGAGCCAGTGTACCCAGTGGTCAGAGTGGGACCATCCAGATTACAGCTTCTCAGATCCATAAGGGACACCCTCAGGAGGAAGACTCAGTGAGCACCAAAGCCCCACTGAAGCAAGTCTTGCCACATAAGGGTATCTCTAGCACAGAAGTTCTCCCAGCATAGACATAGCTGATCCTCACAGCCAATTGGCTTGGAGGTCACTAAGAGTGTCCACCTCAGGTAACTGGGGAGGCTGAGCCACTGGGCCCTATAGGACACCTAGCACACAAAGCCACTCTATCAACTCAGGGAAGGAGCCAAAATGCGGAGACAGAGAAACAGGTCACAAATGAAAGAAATGGAGGAAATCAAACTACTGGATATAGAGTTCAAAATCACTATTATAAGATTTTTCAAGAATTTTCTAGAAAAGGCCAATAAATTTAGCAAGACCATCAATGATATGAAAAAGGACCAACTAGAAATTAAGTATACACTGACTGAAATTAAAAATAATATACAGAGATCCAACAGGAGACTAGAGGATCACAAGAAGCAGGTCAAAGATTTGAAATGCAAAGAAGCAAAAGACACTCAACTGGAAAAGAAAAAAGAAAAAAGAATACAAAAAGTTGAAGATAGTGTAAGGAGCCTCTGGGTCAGCTTTAAGCATACCAACATCAGAATTATGGGTGTGCCAGAAGAAGAGAGAGAGCAAGATAATGAAAACCTATTTGAAGAAATAATGACAGAAAACTTCCCCTACCTGGTGAAAGAAATAAACTTAAAAGTCCAGAAAGCACACAGGATCACAAACAAAAGGAATCCAAAGAGGACCACACCAAGACACACTATAATTAAAATGCCAAGAGCAAAAGACAGAGAGAGAATATTAAAAGCAGCAAGAGAAAAACAGTTAGTTACCTACAAGGGAGCACTCATAAGATTGTCAGCTGATTTCTCAACAGAAACTATGCAGGCCAGATGGGAGTGGCAAGAAATACTCAAAGTGATGAACAGCAAGAACCACCCTTCAATTCAGAATTGAAGGTCAGATAAAGAGCTTCACAGATAAGAAAAAGCTAAAGGAGTTCATCACTGCCAAACCAGTATTATATAAAATGCTGAAAGGTATTCTTTAAGAAGAGGAAGAAGAAGAGAAAGGTAAAGATAAAAATTATGAACAACAAATACATATCTATCAACAAGTGAATCTAAAAATCAAGTGAATAAAAAAATCTGATGAACAGAACAAACTGATGAATATAATAGAATCAGGGGCATAGAAAGAGAGTGGACTGACAATTCTTGGGGGGAAAGGGAGTGGGGGGTATGGGAAGAGACTGGACAAAAATCGTACACCTATGGATGAGGACAGTAGGGAGGAGGGATAAGGGCAGAGGGTGGGGTGGGAACCAGATGGAGGGGAGCTATAGGCGGAAAAGAAGAATAATTGTAATAATCTGAACAATAAAGATTTATTGAAATAAAAAAATAAAAGGAGTAAACTGTGCTAAACATCACTGATGTTGTTTTCTGTTGTTGTAAATGCAGACCCTTCCATTATAAAACCATGCATCCCATTGATCACCAGCCTTTGAATGGATGCTTGGTGTGACAGATATGTTTTTCAAAAATGGCTATAAAATATATCAGATTTTATTTTATTTATTTTTAAATATATTTTATTGATTTTTTACAGAGAGGAAGGGAGAGGGATAGAAAGTTAGAAACATCAATGAGAGAAACATCGATCAGCCGCCTCCTGCACGCCCCCTACTGGGTTTGTGCCTGCAACCAAGGTACGTGCCCTTGACCAGAATCGAACCTGAGACCTTTCAGTCCATAGGCCAACGCTCTATCCACTGAGCCAAACCGGTTTTGGCTATATCTGATTTTATATGTTCACCTAGAATCTTGCTGTTATTTCAGTAAGAAGTGGAATTTTATGTCCCTTCCCTTGGGTTGACCTTTATGACTTCTTCAATAAAAAAAGCTACTTGATGCCATCCACCCACACCCCTCAACGCACCCACCCGCCACCCATCCATGTGCACCATCCTCTGGGCTGTCCCTCTCCCATTGTCTCCCTGATATGGGGCTTTGCCTCTGGAGTTCATCCCCACCTCTTCTCCTAGGAACCACCCCATTGCTCTTCTTTAGTCCCTAGGGAACTCTCTTGGGTTCCAGCTATTGCCCTCTCCCCAGAATGCTCTGATCTCTGTAGGGTCCCTCATAATCTGCCTCCAGCAGTTCAGGGAATAAACCCCACCTCTCTTGCTAAGGATGGGGCTAAGGGTTGTTGCAATAATGGGTGGGTTGTTACTAATGACCATGGTAAGCTAATGTCTTGAGATGCTAATCTGTGGGGTTTTCTTTCCCTCCTTCCCTGTACAGTGGCCACGTGGCCTTATGAAAGGGAAAAATTGATAGAGATTGAAAGGGGAGCAAAAACAGGCAGTGTGGAGCTTTGTGATTCCCAACAGCTTTTGAGAATCAAAAAGTGAAATTAGCAGCGTGAAGCACATGGAAAAACATGGGACAAGGAGACAGACTATAGAAATTACCAGGTGGCCACACCCTTAAAGCCTCCCAGAGTAATTCTGCGGGACTGGGCAGGGGAGGAGCAGGGAGTGCTATGGGGAGAAGAGCAGGTCAGCATTGGAAGACTCAAGAGCAAACCCCTGAGAGCCTTCCCCATCACTACCCATCCCCAGGAAGCCCTCATATCCCTGAGGACTGCATAGCCCTGAGACATTTGCCAAGTCCATCCATACTCCCCTAAATGCACCCCCTTCAGTGTTCCAGGACACTCTGAGCCCCAAATGTTAGCAATATTTCAGCTACAAGCAACAACAAAATAGGATTAGCAGTGCTTTAAACACTAGAGGTTTATTTTTCTCGTGTTAACAAGAATAGAGGTGGGCAGTTGCTCTGTAAAAATGTAGATTCCCCAGAACCAGTTCCTGAGAACAGAATTCAGTTCATTGTGGAATGACCTCAGAGATCTACAATTCCAACGACCTTCCAGGTGATCTTAACTTGCATCCAGATGTGGGAGCTAAAGTCCTGAGTTCACTGAACCTGCTGTGCTGTCCCCTGTTCTGAGTTTCCAAAGACCTTTAGCTTCCAGAAGAGTCAACAGCACTGCCATTCAAATAGCCAGCTAACAGTAATTGCTAACCTTTTCACTGGTAGACACCAACGCAGGGAGGCTTATGAACTGGGCCTGGATGTGAGGATTCAGCAACGTTTTCAAACAGTATGGAATTTCCACTGAATCTTATTTTAAGTACTTTCTTTTTTCAACTGAAGAAAGATGGGGTAACCATCCAAGTAAAGAATATGGATTGAACTCCATTGTTTGCTTCCGTTCCCTCTTAAAACCTATTACAATATAAAGATTTTGTTAAAGGCAACAAAATCATCAAGGACAAAGATGAAAGAAAACGCAACAAGAATGGAAAGAGAGCTTTGAACAAAATGTTGGCAACTGGGAAGCAGATGGCGAGTGATGAGTGATTCAGAGACCAGGCATGGGTTGCAGAGAGGACACAGGGAGCTAACAGATTGGCCCCAGAGAGGCCCTGAAAGGCATAGGATTAGACACCCCAGGAATCTCTCAGAAGGTGGGGTGTTGGTTAAAAGACTAAATTAAATACAGAGGATCCGTAGAGTTCTTCTCCACTCCACCAGCCAGACAGCTCACTGGTTCAGAAAACATACTGGAAAGGAGGATTCAGGGCAAGCTGGCATGCTGCATAAATGCTGAGATCCACCACAACTCCTCACTATTGCAGCTGAGAGTCTGGAGGCCCAGCTTAGACAACTGGCTAGAACTTTCCTCTCTAGGGAAACCAAGATCCTCAGAGAAAAAATTTTTAGACAATGCTTTTTGGGAAACCAGTACCCAAACAGCAGAATAAACGTTCAGGAAAGCCATAATTAATAACTTCAGAGAGGTAATAGAAAATAATGGCACCAATGAAAAGAGAACAAACTATTCATAGAACAAAGATGATTTCTCAGTTTTTAAAAAATAGAGAAAATTTTCAAGAAAACACAAGCATGCTTTATTAGGAAGCTACTGGAAGTTGTAACTCCACCCAAATGAGGGAGTAAACCAGGAGACCAAGAATTCAAGAAACACATGCATATTAGCATAATCAATGGACATGGACACTAGGGTGGGAGGGGCTTGTCCTGAGGGGTTGTGGGAGTGCCTGGAAAGGGGTCAATGGGGGAAAAGGAGACATATGTGATACTTTAAACAATAAAAAAATAAGAATTCAAGAAACAGAAATCATCAGAGCAGAAAGCCAGTGGGCTCCAGAGGGGTGTATGAAAAGTAAAACATCGATTGCCTGACACATTGGAACAATTAGGAAAGATTAATCATTGCGGTAGAGTTGGAGGAGCATTAAGGATAAGTATGAGTCGAAATATAAGATAACTAGAAAATCATGCACTGGAGGGGCAGGAGGGTCCCTCAGCTCGGTCTGCGCCCTCTTGCAGACCTGGAGCCCTTGGGGGTTGTCCGACTGCTGTGGATGCAGGAGAGACTTCTGGCTGAGCAGCACTCCTCCTGTGGGAGGGCACTGACCACCAAGGGTCAGTTCCTGCATTGAGCATCTGCCCCTTGGTGGTCAGTGCATGTCATAGCAACTGGTCGTTCCTCTGTCCAGTTGATTTGCATATTAGTCTTTTATTATATAGGATATTGAACTCTAGGGGAGGAGAACGTGGTATCACAAAGGAAACATTATCAGTATACACCGCATGCCTTAGCTGGGAGAAATATTTACAATAATCACAACAGTGTTAATTTCTGATTCAACCAAAAAATATAATAAAATTACTTTGAAAGAATGGGGAGAACAAGAGTGCTAAATTCTCATCTTTCATGGGAAGAAGTTGAGTTTACATCTAAATCTGAAAAATCAGTACAGAAGCGTGTTATGTAGACACTTGGAGGTGTAGTCAGAAGCCGAGAGGCCAACTGAAAGCGAGATTTTCGTTTCTCTGATGAGGCCGGGTGGGAAATGGTAATGTCCGACCACAGGGAATTTTCTCATCCAAAACCCCCAGATTTTTGTGATTCTTTCCCCCTCCTTCACTGGGGTCAGCCAAAGTCCTCCCTTGAGGATTACCAAGTATAAGCTCTAAGGAAACATACAAACACACTCAATGAACTTCACTTGAACTTTGTTTTGTCCTTTATTTCTAAGCCAAATAAGTCATAATAGATAGGAAGGAGTCAGAGCCCACACAAATATGTGGGGGTTAGTGTAGACCAGTGGTTCCTAACCTTTCCAATGCCGTGACCCTTTAATACAGTTCCTCGTGTTGTGGTGAACCCCAACCATAAATTTATTTTCGTTGCTACTTCATAACTGTAATTTTGCTACTGTTATGAATCAAAATGTAAATATCTGTGTTTTCGGATGGTCTTAGGCAACCCTGCTAGTGGTTATCAACCCGTGGGTTGTGACCACTCAGGTTGAGAACTGCTGCTGTAGAGCTTAAGAACATGGTTGGGGGTCACCACAACACGAGAAACTGTATTAAAGGGGCGCGGCATTAGGAAGGTTGAGAACCACTGGTAGAGGGTTTGTTCTCTGAGCTTCTTGCTTCTACGTTTTTATCAACATGAAGAACTGTGAGTGGCTTCAGGACATGTTTGACTGAATGTAAGAATCACCATGTGAACAGCCACGAGCCCATTCATTTTCACACACTGTGGATGCTGAGCAAATGCCAGGACCCACAGGCTTGCCTTTACTGCTGCTTTCTGATTCACTCAGAGGTTTTGTGGCCCCTTATGCATTTTGCTATGTATGAGGTAGGCAGCTCTCATGTGAAGACATGCCTGTCTTCAAAGAACTACCGTGTGTTTGGGAAGGCAGAATGTGAATAAAGGAGAATTTAAACTCATGGCCACAGACGGTCGAGGACGGGTGCAGAGGAAGAAGTTACTGTGGTCTTGAACCCATAACCTTAATGAGAGGCGGGGGCAGGCTGGTGTGACTTTCTCAGCACTGGCTGCAAAGTCCCTAGAGTCTTTCTCAAGTATTGTGTTCACACGGAGGGTGGGAAACTGGGAATAGTGGGTCACACCAAGCAACGCACTTGTTTACAAAAGTCAACAAAGAGCGATTGGTTGGCTTCCCGCAAGCCTTCTCAAGTTTGCAATGGCAAGTTCATTCTAAGGCAAAGAAATGGGAGTTCCCTGGTGATGAAATCTCTCCACCAGACTTTCCTTCCTGCCAGGAGGGCTGTGGGGGGTAGTGGTGGGGGGGCCTGTCTGAGGGCTGCGGGCTCTGCCGGCTCCGTGACTGCAGATGAAAACCATTGGGTCCTTCTTCCTACTGGAACACTGATCAAACCGTGACCCAGGAATGGCTAAGAGAAGCTGGTCTGGGCCACGTCTTTGGGTGTTCACTTCTTCTGGAATCCTGTGTCCACACTCCTGTGTCCTCAGGAATCCACCAGGTCCCCTGCTGGCCCCACCAATTCAGAGCATAGCAGTCCCTTCCTCATTTGTTCTAGGAGAAACACCCTCATGGAGGAGAAGTCTTGGTCTCAGCCTGTGCTTGTTCAAACTTCAAAGTACAGAGTCCTCACCAGATGCATTTCTCTAGCCCTGGTGACACAAGGCAGGTCAGAGGAAGAACCCTAACTTGTCGCCCTCACCTCAAAACTCCATAATCCATTGTTCAGCCCTTTGGACGCATCAGAGTTATGGTATCTTTTGATATCCACAGTCTTGTTGTTTACTTTTCAATAAACTTAAATTCTTGAGGGCACAGCATCTCATGATGTACTGTGCAATGACCCTAGCAGGAAGGCTACCTTGGAGTTTGACAGGGAGCGGAGCACGAGTTACTTTTCTCCAGATGCTCCTGGTTTGTTCAGTTTGCTCCCTAGAGTTCCTGTTACACTTCATGCTCATTAACACATCTCTTGATCAAAACACATCTCCACCAAAAATTCAGTTTCAGCCGAGACGGGTTTGGCTCAGTGGATAGAGCGTCAGCCTGCGGACTGAAAGGTCCCAGGTTTGATTCCGGTCGGGGGCATGTACCTTGCTTGCGGGCACATCTCCACTGTGGGCCGTGCAGGAGGCAGCTGATCGATGTCTCTCTCTCATCGATGTTTCTGACTTTCTATCTCTCTCTCTTCCTCTCTGTAAAAAATCAATAAAATATATTTTAAAAAATTCAGTTTCCTGTCGGGCATAAACACCCAGAATTTTAAGATGAGCTATGTGTCCCCTCTCTTTCTGGAGACCTGGCTGGTAGCCAGCAAAAATGCCCTTGGACTCCAACCTCCCCAACACAGCTCCCGCTTCCTTCCACAGGCTCCAAGTGGTCAGAGTGGACTTGGTCCCTTTGGATAGAATAAGAATCTCTCTCTAACCACAGAAGAACAAAGTACTTTTTAAATACAATTTGCCCCAAAATAAAGAGTTCTGGTTGCCGAATCTGAGATGAAATGATCGAGGTAGTCCTAAATCTCACACAGATTCTTTAAAACTAGCTTTAATTTCCAGAAGGTTCATACATTTTATTCTGTGGGCACCATTTATGATTTTGTGATGAAAAAATTAACACTATAAAAAGGTACTAGTTTCACTAATCATTCCACCCAAGAAAAACAACTTCATTTCTTCTCATTCAAGTTTGAGAGACAGCATATCGACTTACAGGGAGATTGCTTCAAAATTCGTGATTAATCCCCAAGTGATGTAGGAGCTCTGCGGGTCAATAAAAAGGAAAACAGGAATGAATTTCATAAAGTATTAAGATTGCTCAAGGTGTGGCCCAGAGCCATACCCCCTCGAGCTTTGCGGGATTGTGTTCTCAGGCAAAGAGGAGTTAGGGTTGGAGAGAACCCAAGCAAAACACCCCAAAAAGCATGCGGGGGAGCGGGGGACATGGTAGTTATGGTTTAGGAGGCCTTGTGCCTTTTAAGTCAGCAATAACAACATTTATCACTCCTGATGCTTTCGCAACCTTGGAAGCCCCACTGAGTTGCTGAGAAAGGTCGTTGCTACAAATATCATGTGACCTGATGTCTCTCACGTCGGTGGACAGCATGGGAAAGGGAGAAACCAGCGCTGAGTGCCATAAAGCACCCTCCTCACTGAGCTTCCCGCACCCACGCGTGCCTGTTCGATATGCTCACCGCACGGGGCCAGGTGACTTTTTGCAGTCTGCTCATGTCACACCTCTGCTAACATTCAGGCCTCATGTCAATCTTACAACAAAGATCAAACCATAATAGGGTCTTCAGGACTTGGCATCACCTCTGGCCCTGTTCTCCACCATCATCTTCTACTCGCTGCTCCTGCACACTGACCACTATGAGCGCCACAGGCATTTCCATGAGGTTTCCTTTTTTCCACAGAGGGAACAGGCCATTCCTCTGTGAGGAACTCCCTGTACAGAGTGTTCCCTTGGTAGAAACTCTACCCCCTCCAGCCTCCTTTGCCTGCCTCACACACATACTCAGGTCTCAGCTTAAAGGTCTGTTCCTCAATAGATGTCCTGCCCCATACTAGTTTACCTCTCCCAGCACCAATTATCTTTCCCTAAAGAATTTTTTAAAAATATGTTTTATTGATTTCAGAGAGGAGGGAAGAGGGAGAGAGAAATAGAAACATCAATGATGAGAATCATTGATTAGCTGCCTCCTGCATGTCCCACAGTGGGGATCGAGCCCCCAACCTGGGCATGTGCCCTAACAAGGAATTGAACCATGGCCTTGTGTTTCGGAGGTCAATGCTCAACCCCTGAGCCATGCCAGCCAGGCTTTCCCTCAAGAATTTATCACAATATGCAAGTATGTAGTCATGTGCATGATGATCTGATTATGTCTTCCTCCTCCACATAAGCTGTGCTCTCCATAGAGCCCTCATCCATTTTGTTCATAATCATTTCCTAATGCCTGGCTCAGGTACCACATAGGTTCTCACTAAATGCTTGATGCATGTGTAAATGGTAATGGGCAGGCTCATCCTTTATACGTGTAATATCTGGGTTCACTCCAACTTCTCCAGCACCGGGCATAATCAGCATGCAAATCTCTATCCCAAATACAGTCAAGATTGAATCATATATGATTCTTTATCATTTAATAGCATTTTGATTACTTGAATCCATGCATCATCCTTCAAAAAGAAAGTCATCCGACTTCTAGTGCTAAAGGGGACTCAGTTATTTTGACTGAACAGTTTAAACATTAGGCAAATGTTAAGCCATCTAGTCAAGATAACTGAGCTTCCTACATTTTTCAACTGTTGGAGACCCTCTTCCTGACCAAGAAGCCCAGTCAAATGCCACTTAGATCTGTGTTTCCCCTAACAGACAAAAGGAACTCTTCCTTGGTCTTCATGTGCCATCCCTCTGACTGACTGGGATGTGAAGGTCAACGCATCTCTTACTGTTCACAAAGCTCTCTGCATAGTTGATGCACACTTTCCCCTTTTTCTCTGAAATAAACAACCCCCTTTTCTGACTCAATCCCTTTATTTAAGGTGGTTTTTCTTCTCAATTTTGATCTGTCTTGAAAAAAAAAAACAAGTTTGTTTGAAAAGAAGAGTATGGATAAGCTTGCTCTGCCAAATATTAAATACATTTTAGGGCTGTGATGACAGATGTGACTAGGGCCAAGACTTCCGTCTCAATAGCCGTGAAAGAGGAAGGTGAGATACCCATAATGCAAAGCCTGGTCAATGCCTGTTCAGGGCTGACGTCCATCATGGCTCCTGGGGTGTACTTGACCCATTGAGGTTACTTCTAGGCCAAGGCCTCATTCAAGGCTGGCTCTCCCAACCCCAGAGTGCCTGGTTTCTCCTGGATTTCCCCACCTCTCTTGTCTTCTGGCCATTATCTCTTTTATCCACTGAGCCAAAACTGTGGTCTCTTCTTTTTCCTTACCATATCTGTTATTAGCCTATTGGGAAAGTTCTCAACCCACCTCAATGGTGAGTCCCAAGTGTTAACAACTGGCATCACCATGTCAGTCCTCAAGGTCCAGTGATGCTCAGCCTTCCTCAAACCCACTAGTCTAACCTCCACTCCCAGAAGAACAGAGAGGGGAACCCTCAGCCATGGAGAAAGTTGCCCTCCCACCCAGAATAGACCAAACAGCTTTTCGCCATCCAAAAAGAGCAAGACAACAAAAGTTGTGTTTTTGTTTCAAGAGAAAGTTGTATCCTACTTCTCATATCATAATTCACTTAATACTCACAAATATCTCTGGCACATACACATTAAAAGATGACATATTCTTGCCCAGCCTGTGTGGCTTGGTGGTTGATGGTCGACCTATGAAACAGGAAGTCATGGTTCGATTCCTGGTGAGGGCACATGCCTGGGTTGTGGGCTTGATTCCCAGTGTGGGGCTTCATGGGGAAGCCAATCAATAATTCTCTCTCATTATTGATGTTTCTATCTCTCTCTCCCTCTCCCTTCCTCTCTGAAATCAATAAAAAATATTTTTAAATGATATATTTTTTATATTTAAGAAACTTCGCAGAGATAGGATACTCTGTTATTTGTATTTTGTTTAATGCTCAATTTATTAAACTTATAAAATTTTGAAAATCAAATGTCCTTATCCACCCAAGCAATGATCATATACTTAAGTTATCTTAAATTATTTATGCTACAATTAAAATTATAGCATGACTAATTTTTGAATATTTCAACATACAAACACAATGACTACCAAGTTCTTAAAATGATTCTAAAATATTAACCCAACTCATTTTCTAATTATTTTGATACTTCTCATGCCTTTTCAAGTATTATACAAATATCTCAAGCCAAAGGCAGGCAATATCACTCAGCGTCTGGATGGGAAAACCAGACCAACTGAGGGTATTGCCAACATAGGGAATTAGATGCTACTTGTATGGCGTCTACCAAGCACCCCACTGCCACTACTGCCTGCAGGAAGCCGGAGCTCACCCTCCCACCAACACAGAGCCCACCCTGTCAAGGTCAGAGCCAAGAACACCCAGTGGTGTTCTTCACCGCCCCTCCTCCAAGTCAGGAACAAGCGCGTACCCATACCCAGGGTGTGTAAGCAGACGCAGCCCCAGAGAAGAAAGACAAAGCCCACAAGCATTGCTGTTCTCCTAATTACTGCAAACAACACTATATTAAAAACACACTATGGAACTGGAGAGCATTATGTTAAGTGAAATAAGCCAGTCAATGAAAGAAAAATACCACATGATCTCACTTATTTGTGGATAATAAAGAACATTATAAACTGATGAACAAAAGGATAGACACAGAAACAGTAAAGCATCAAACAGACTGTCAAATTACAGCAGGAAGGTTAGAGAGAGGTGGGGCAGATAAGAGATCAACTAAAGGACTTGTATGCACACATATAAGCATAACCAATGGACACAAGACACTGGGGGATTAGGGTATAAATGGTAGTGGGGGGGTGGGCAATGGCAAGATATGTATACATGTAACACATTAATAAAAAAATGTTTAAATAAAATAAAAATAAATAAATTAAAAAAAAACATGCCATGGCACTGATTCTTCCACTACAATTTTTGTGTTCACTTTATGTTAACTTTTTTCCTTCCCATGTCTCTGGCTTTTTACAAGTTCAACTCTTCCAGTGAACTGTAATTAGCATTTTCTCTGTGACACTCACACTGCCAAGGGCAGGCAGGCGGGAAGTGCTCCAGGTCAATTCCTATGTTCTTTTAGCAGAGCCCCTAGGGTCCTGGAAGTCACTCTTGTTTTGTTCCAGATCACTCCTGAGGTTTTCTCAGGCCACGACAGAGAATGAGCTACCCTCCCGGGGCCCTGGCTCCTCCTAGAGACCCATCTGGGCCGAGAGGTGCTCAAGAGCATGAGTGCCAGGAGATGCGCCCGACTACTGTTCTCTACAGTCAGCAGTACTGAAGGGTCAGTGAGGCTTTGTAGTCACAATAATGCTCCAATTTAAGGATCATATTGTTGTGACCTACTTTTCTTATGTATGAGATTTCATGTACCAACATTTTAAAATTTTATTCTGACTTTCCTCAAGGCAACGGAGGCGGCAAGAGCTTATGTGATGTGCCCAGCATGATCTCATCCATAAGCAGCAGATGTATTTCAAACCTGGTCTAATCCCGAAGCTCATTCCCTCCATTCCCCAGCACTTAGTGAATGAGAAGCTATAGTTTGGTCATTTTTCATTTATTCCATGAACCAGTCCTCCCTTAGAGCTTGTCTTTCCTTCTCCATCCCTTGTCACCTGTTGTAAGGTGATTGGAGCACACCTGCCCATTCTGGACATGCTGCCAACGGTAAAGAGAAGAAAAACTCCTGTGGTCACATCAAACTGAAAAAGAGTTATTTTTTAATTTATTTTTCTATCTTCAAGAACTATACTCTCCAGGCAATCAATTTACCTCATGTTTCAAGGTCAAGGACAGAATAAATAGGGGAATGTAAGTGAACAACAAATGAAATAACCTGGCCGAAACCGGTTTGGCTCAGTGGATAGAGTGTCAGTCTACGGACTGAAAGGTCCCAGGTTCGATTTCTGTCAAGGGCATGTATCTTGGTTGCAGGAACATCCCCAGGAGGGAGTGTGCTGATCGATGTTTCTCTCTCATCGATGTTTCTAATTCTCTATCCCTCTCCTTCCTCTCTGTAAAGAATCAATAAAAAATATATTTAAAACAAAAAGAAAAAGAAAAAAGAAATAACAGGACAAGCCAGCAGAGCAAAGGTAAATGAGGAGTCAAATCTTGCCCAGCTCTCAGTTTCAGAATAAAAAATCTGCTTTCTCCTCATAGAATTAGTGTTAGGATCAAATAAGAGCCCATTTAAAGCTCTTGGCTCAGCATCTATCACAGAGCAATTGCTCAAAAAAAAAAATGTTAGAAATCATTAGTAGTATTATCACTTCTTCCTGAACCCGCCAGTTTACAGGGCACCTACAATGTGTACAGGATAGTGATTTGAGCTGGGATTAGCATAAACAAACAATCCTGCCTATCCACTAGTATCAATTATCTTTTTAACAGGTTGATTTTAGTGACAGAAATGCTGATACAGGTTACAAGGTGTTGTTCTGAGTATGGAGAAGAGGGGTTGGCAGCGGGTGGGTCAGCCAGCTCTGAGGAATGGGATGCACATGGTATGTTTTAGGGAAGAGCTTCCACCCACCTTCTTTCATGATCTGAGAAAAATAAATGAGTCGAAAAGTAATTGAGTTCAGAACTATCATGGATTAAACTTAATTAAGTGCACATCCTTATTAAGCAATAAGTTAAATATGGTCTAAGCATTTAAGATGGCTTCTCTTAATCAGGAAGTTAAAGGACAATCTTGGTTTTAGCACATAAAAAAAGAGTCTACTCTATCCAATCCTACTTCCTCCCAATAAGGTACACTATTTTTTTTTGTTTTGTTTTTGTTTGTTTCTTCTTTCAGACTGAGTATATTTCTAAATGGAGGCCCACAAAAGTCTTCTCTCTATAGGCATGGTAGATCAAATAAACTGAAATTAGCTCACAGTAGAGAAAAGTAGAGAGTTCCCGTACCACATACTATAAAACCACCTTTTTGAAAAAGCAGAAGGAAAATCCACAAACTGCTGGTACATGGCCAATCTGTTTCAGCCAAAACTATCTCAATTTCTGTCAACAGTGGCACAAATGGACAAGAAATAATTCCTTTCAGTTCCTAATTTCTCAAGTACAGAAAAAGACACTTAACATAGCTTTGAGTGACCTGATTAGTAATTGCAGCCAATTGGACAGAAGTTTTAAAATATAATTTTAAAATATTATATGATTGAAGTCTTTCTATCATGCTCAAAAACAGTATTGGAAATAGGTGCTAGTTAAATGCTACAATGAAAACCTACGCTTATATGTGTAAACTAGAGGCCCAGTGCACGAAATTCATGCACAGGACCTACCTTCCCTGGCTGCCAGCTGCTGGCCACAGCTTTCCTTCATTCCGTGCCGCCCCCTGGTGATCAGCACACATTAAAGCAAGCGATCAAAGTCCTGGTCAGTTGAATTCCCGAGGGGACACTTTGCATATCAGGCTTTTATCTATAGAGATATTAACTATAAAATATATCACCTAAACTTATATATTTTAATTGGTGCTTCTATATCATCCAACCAATTGTTCATGGAGATATCCACCTCTCAGATTTCTAATAAATACAACACAAATTTTGGAACTCCCTGTGAAACACCTCCATAAAAATGTTGCTAGAAAAACTACACACCTAAATATATATTCCCTCCAATGGTATGGGTATCCAGGGAGTTTGCCAGCTGACTCAGATATGGATAAAGAGAGTAATTTTTTTTTTAAGTCAAACCTTCAAGCCTATTCTGCTCATGGAAATGGGATTCACATTTACATTCACCAGAGGGTTAGTCCGAGCCCCAAAGCCCTGCTATCGAATAAAAGACAAACTACCCTGTAGGGACAGCTGAAAGGGAGTCAGGGTTTCAAGCCTGTGAGATAAGCCATGGACCAACACTGGGGACATATTATCTTTCTGTCTCACTTGGGACATTTATAAAAGTTGAACATTTACAAAATTGACCTCTGACCGACAGCAAAAGGAATTTTGTTTTTCACTAACTACCAAAACTTGTTACTATGCAGATAAAGTTCTCTAACCCTTGGAAAGTACAATCAAAAATAAAAAACAAATTTTAAAAATAAACCAGTGTATTTGAAAAATAAGAAACAGCTTTCTACATATGAGTTTAAAAAAATAAATCATTTTTAAAATTAAAAAATATTTAGAATTGGATGCCAAAGAAACCCCTGTGTATCATATGGAAGATAACTAATGTAGAACTTGAAAAAAAAAGATATAATAGAAAAGAAGAAAAATTAAAAACTAAAAATCTAAGCATTTAGTTCAAAAAATCATAAAAACAGCCGAGACCGGTTTGGCTCAATGGATAGAGCATCGGCCTGCAGACTGAAAGGTCCCAGGTTCGATTCCGGTTGGGGGCATGTACCTGGGTTGCAAGCACATCTCCACTGTGGGGCGTGCGGGAGGCGGCTGATCGATGTCTCTCTCTCATTGATGTTTCGGACTTTCTCTCTCTCTCCCTTCCTCTCTGTAAAAAAATCAATAAAATATATTTTTTTAAAAATCATAAAAACAATAAAACAAATAAAGTAGGAAGGGGCTAATAAATATATGAGCAGAAATGAATGAAATAACAGAATAACCAAACAGGTTTAATAAAGTCAAAAGCTGACTCTATAAAGACTTGTAAAGCCCTAACTGGTGTGGCTCAGTAGATAAAGCATCAGCCTGTGAACTCAAGGGTTCTGGGTCTGATTCCAGTCAAGGGCACATACCTTGGTTGCAGGCACATACCCAGTAGAGAGTGTGCAGGAGGCAGCTGATGGATGTTTCTCTCTGACTGATGTTTCTAGCTCTCTATTCCTCTCCCTTTCTCTCTGTAAAAAAACAATAAAGTATATTTTTAAAAAAAATTTAAAAAGACTTGTAAAATGGATAAAACTCTAACAAACACGAGCAATAAAAAAATGAGAAATTGCACAAATCAATATAAAAATTGAATATGAAAATGGTACCAAAAAATATAATTTCATGAAAAAATACTATGAATGAAATGACAGTAGGTCATTAGATACATTATATAATTTGCTAGACAAATGTTTTTTTAAAAAAAAAACTTGATTTAGGGGAATTAAAAACCCTGAAAAGATCTTAAAGCATTTAAAAACAAATTGAGTCAGTAACAAATAAATAAAATCAGTTGAAAAAAGCAACAATTCTTTGAAATGGTACAGCTACTTTGGATGACAGTTTGATGGTTTCTTATGAAATTATAGTCATATGCTTACCACATGATCCAGCAATCATGTTCCTTGGTATTTACCCAAAGACATTGAAAATTTATGGCCACACAAAAATCTGTACACAGAGATTTATAGCAGCTTTAGTAGTCATTACCCAAACTTGTAAACAACGAAGGTGTCCTTGGGCAGGCAAGTGGATAAACTAGTGGTACATCCACATAATTTGTGGTACATCCCTATATTTAAAAGGAACATGAAAACACACCAAATCTTGATGGTTTACAATTATTTTACCAAACATCTGAAGAAAGATAATGAACATCTTAAATAAAACGTTAGCAAATTAAATCCAGCAGTGTATTGAAACTTAAACAATAACCATATGAGGCTCATTCTTAGAGTGTAACAATGGTTTAAACTCCAGAAAGTTTATTCATATGGGAGCTAACTTAACATGTTAAAAAGAAAAATATATATAATTATTTGAATAGATCTGAAACCCTCACTTAACTACTGTAAAGCCCATCAATAACTAAACTCTTAGCAAAGTAGTCATGGAAGGTAAAGCTCATGACTTTATAAAAGATGTCCTCCAAAAAATTACAGCCAATGACGTATGTAATTATGAAACAGTAGAAGTGTTTCCTCATAATCAAGAAAAGTTCAAGAATTTTCAATATCATCTCTTCTGTTTAGCCCAATGTTTCAGCCAGCACAATAAAACCAGAGGTGAATATAAAATGTATAAAGGTAGGAAAGGAAGAAACAATCTTGCCATTAATTGCAGGTAATATGATTATTTACAGATGTATTTGTTTTCTGTTGCTAAGTAACAAATTGCCATAAACTTAGCAGCGTCAAACAGCACACATTTAATATCTCACAGCTCTGCCCTGGCTGGTTGGTTTTGTTCAGTGGGTAGAACATTGGCCCACTGACTGAAGGGTCCTGGATTTGATTCTGGTCAAGGCTTGATCCCCAACCCTGGTCAGGGAGTGAGTCTGAGGCAACCAGTTGATATGTCTCTCTCACACCAATGTTTCTCTCTTCTGTGTCTCTCCACCTCCCCTCCACTCTCTAAAAAAATAATGGGGGCAAAAAATTTCATAGTTCTGTAACTAACTCAGAATTCTGTTCTCTGCTCAGGGTCTCACAAGGCAGAAATCAAGGTGGGGCCCTACTTCTGATCTCAGCCCGAGTTCAGGGTGTTTACATGTGGCTGTTGGCAGAATTCAGTTCCTGTGGTTGTAGGACTGAGGTTTCCATTTCCGTGATGGCTGTCACCTGGGTGCTGCTCTCAGCCCCTGGAGCTGCTGGCAGTCACTTGTCACCTGGCCCACACTGTGACAGCGTACTTATTCAAAGCCACCAGAACAATCTGTCCCTCCCATGGGTTATGACCGAGGCCATATGCATGAAATTCATGCAAGAGTAAGCCTTTGCAGCCCTGGCTGCCTCCCGGAGGACATCTGGATGGTTGTTCCACTGTTCAGCCATTTGGTCTATTTGCATATTATGCTTTCATTATTATAGATAACATAATAAGGGGAGTGTCTATCCCATCACCTTTGCCCTACAAAATAACCTATTTAAGGGGTGACTATTGCATCAGATTCACAGGTCCTGCCCACACTCAGGGAAGGGGATTATATGAGGTGGGTACCTCACAGAAGTTCTTGCTAAACAGTCTTTCGATTCTAGAAAACTGACTTTACATTTCATGAAACAAATTTTACCATCGGTTAATTGACGTGAACAACAGTTAAGTTCCTTTCTGCTCACAAAAACATTACCAAACTTCTAAAGAAAGACCCAAAGCACTTCTAATATGAAACACTGACATAAGCATGAGCTATACACATGTTTAAGGAATATTAGTAAAAAAAAAAAAAAAAAAGTCAGATCATTACTTTCCAACACACTTATTCCAGTTCAGGGCCGCAGGTTTCCAGAGTCCATTATCCCCAGCAGCTCAGGGCACAAGGTGGCACCAGCCTGGACAGGATGCCTCCTGGCCCAGGTGCTCTCACACGCACACCCACACCCGCTCAGACTGGGACAATTTAGACGCACTGGTTACCCTGCCGGGCACATCTTTGGGATGTGGGAGGAAACCAAGCATCTGGAGAAAACCCATGCAGACATGGGGAGAATTTGCATACTCCACACAGACACTGGCCCTGGTTGGGACCAATACTCATTTTCTCATCAATGTCAATACAAAGGCTATCTGAGGACCTGCTGTCCACCAGAAGGTGAAAATCCTGGGGTCTTTCTTAGGTATTGCCTGTCACAACATAGGAAATAAAAGAGGGTCCTCAAAACGATTATAACTAATATGACAGTTAAACAGGTTCGTAAGTATAAGCTCAACAGGCGAAAAAAGTATTTAGACCAGAATCAACTAACACAAATGTAGTGGAAAAGAAGATTCCAACCTGAATACAAAACAAAACCACCAGGTAAACTAGCGGAAAAAAATCTACCAAAAACAGTACGAGATCCAGAGAAAACTGTCAAACTACAATGACAGATGTGAAAGGACATCTAAACACGTGGTGTATTTACCACAATCAGGAATGGTAAAACTTAATGTTCTAAATAAGCCAATTCTCCCCAAATTAATCAATAAATTCAACGACATTGAAATAAATACCCCAACAAGATTTTTTTTTAAATGGAACTTGTCAGCTCATCCTCAAATTAATAGCAAAGAACAAAAGAAAAGTACAGCAAAGAAGCCCAGCCAGCATGGCTCAGAGGTTGAGCATCGATCGACCTATGAACCAGAATGTCATACTTCAATTCCCAGTCAGGGCACATGCCTGGGCTGCAAGCTCAATCCAAAAAATAGTGAAGAAGGAGGAGAAGGGGATTCACATTTCTGGATAACATGACTTATTATGAGGTTAGAGACACTAAAATAACCAGTGCCAGGTATTCATAAACTAATGAGCTCAGACAGACAAATAGACGAAGGAACACATCTGGATACAGCTTCTCAGACATAGGAAAACTCCATTTATGGCATAGGTGGCATTACAATATAAGCCAATTAAGTGATGCTGGGACAACTCGATGTTGATTGGAGAGAACAATCACTTTTCACACATATACAAAGTGATGGATGAGAAAGGCCCGATGTGGAAAACAACCTCTGAACACCCTTAGAAGAAAATAAGAGGCTGTTTCTATGACATTTGGAGTAGGAAAGGGGTTTCCTAAATAAGATATAAAAGCACAAACCATGAAAGAACAGATCAACTCGATTAAACTGTAAAACGTAGTTAGGAAAAAGTCATTATACATGAAGTGGGGGGAAAACAAACAACACCAAGCCATAGACTAAGCGGAGAAATTTGCAACATGTATAATCCACTGCAGCCAGAGCACTCCATCCAACTCCTGCTTCCTCTGCGTTTGTCCATGAAGATTGCAATGGATTGGGAGCAGACAAGGTTAGGAGGTCGGGCACCTATTCCCCTGGTATCTGTGCATGTCCCCATGAGTGTCTGTGACTAGCAACCAAGCACCAGTGCTCTTAAAAGAGTCCCTGGAAATATCCTCATTGTCCCCAGGTTCCTCCTCTGTCCCATTAGCCTAGGAGTCCAACAGCCCCCACTATTAGTAGGCCTTATGATTTATTTTCCTAAATCCTGCTCACACCTCTATTACACTCGCCTCCAACTGCCCCTTTTAGGTTTGCCATCCATTCTCCCCTGGGACCCTGACTTGTACACCCGGTACAAATTCTGCTCTTAATGTGGTATAGAGCTATTGGGCAGCTTACTTCACCTGTGGACTCCAAGAACTTCATCCATGAGCTCCTCAGCACAGCACCCGGCATGGCGAGCACTCGGTGGATGGCTGGTATGGCTATCATGATGGTGGGGCTATTATTGCTGTTACTTCAACTATGTCTTCGTTGCTACCCAGTCATCTAACCCTCTCTGGGCAAAAACCTAAGGCAGGATGGCTAAGACTTACTTTGCTATCAGACTTGAGGAACTCCCCAGAGTTTTCTTAAGGTCACCATTATGGTAAATGTTGACCACTCTTTGCCAAGTGGAATGGCATAGAGTTGTCTTCTCTCCACTTATAATGAAAGGGCCAGTCCAGTTTATCTCCTGCAACAAGAGAAGCCTTCATTATTTTTAAGTCCAGGCCACACCAATCACTCACATTCCACAGACACCTGCAGGTATGTCAGCCACAAAAGTCAGGATAAGCTTGCAAATGCAGGTCTCCATAAAGAGCAGCCAACACAAACGAGGGGTGAAGGCTGGCCACCCCCCACTCCTGCACCTATATGCCAACCCCCCACCCCTGCACCTGTATGCGCCTCTGCTGGTTGGTTCTTGCACACCAAATGACCCCCATGGCCAGGCAGAGTGTTCCCACGTAGGTTCAATTTTACACACATATTTTTAAAACACTACAAGTTACAACACAGAATGTTTTAATTGGCATGACATGCTGAACTATTTAAAGAAAGTTATGCAATAGGAATTGTGGTGAAATAAGGTAGTCAACCCTTGGTTACCTGTCTCATGGGGAAATATGGAAGTTTTTTTAACTTTTAGGTATCTTCAAATCATGTATAACTGCCTTATTTTATAGGATATTTACTCCACCCTCATTATATTTGCATAATGTCTAAGCTGTCAGAGTGTTGGAGTCTGAACCCACATGAGGAGTAAGGCGGGGGACCTTCTAGGGTATAACCTGCACCCCAATCTGCATCTTTATGGGGGTGCAGGTTTCATGGATCCGTACATTTGTCAAACTCATGGAGCTAGACATGTAAGACCTGGGCATGTCTCTGTGGGTATTCATTCCATTTTAATTGCAATTATAGGAATATGCAGGGGGCTAAAAGTTAAAATAAAAGTTCTAAAAGGTTACACTTGAAGGTAACTGTACCCACTGTACCAACGTCTTTATGCAACAGAACAGAATCGTGACATGCTTCGAAAATTGATCTGAACTCCCCTGGAGATTGCTAAATAATTACTGGTGAGAGGAGCTGACTCAGGTCTATGAGTGGCAAAAGGGAGTCATTTGGAGATTAGGCTTTGCTGGGAGTAAACTACCCACTTAATTACAAGGTCAGCGCCTCAACTACCTGTGCTCTTTCAGAATGGGGTTGCTATGGTGACTCCTGAGACTTTCTGGAAAAGGCCTCGGCCCCAAAGGGATCTAGAGTTTTCAGGAGCATGTGTTCAGAGCTGCTGGGGTTGGCCTTGAAGCCAAAATACAATTAGACCTGCTTCTAGATGGCAGGGCAAGAAAACTATAGGTTATTGATTGATGGATAGCATGGTGTTCTTTTAAATGGGTATCTCCAGGAGTATGCCTCAGGGCTCTTTCTAGAAAAAGGAGAGGACCCAAGCCAAAACGTTTAAGTAGAATAAGTTAAAAGGCAAACTGCCATTAGGCAAAAAAAGTCAATTGTCAAATCCAGGATGGGAGTGATGAATCCTGACAGCAACAATTGATCCCTATGCAATTCAAGCCAATGGTATATAGTGCCGTTGGTTAAAAACTGAATGCACTGCCAAAACTGGTTTGACTCAGTGGATAGAGCATTGGCCTGCGGACTGAAAGGTTCCAAGTTCAATTCCAGTCAAGGGCATGTATCCTGATTGCAGGCACTTCCCCAGTAGGGGGCGTGCAGAAGGCGGCTAATCAATGTCTCTCTCTTAGCGATGTTTCTGACTCTCTGTCCCTCTCCCTTCCTCTCTGTAAGAAATCAATAAAATATATTTTTTAAAAAAATGAATGCGCTGACTGGCGTGTCCACTGAGTTCAACATGGACTATCTCCTTTGGTTCCTGCAGCTGCATTTTAACATTTGACAAACTGGGTGTAGGCCCGAGTGGAAGACCAGGATGTAGGCACCTCACTCCACCACAAACATTTGAGGAAAGTCCTTATTTAGCCTGAGAAAGAGTGGACAGACACAGGCTAGGTGACCAACCTTCCTAGCGTGCCCAGGGCTGAGGACATTTGCAGGCAAAGAGCTTTCTGTTTGAAAACTGGGATAGTTTCAGACAAACCAGGACAGACTGCCACCTTAGGATGAAGTGACCGTGGGTAAGAGGTGGCAGTGAAAGGTGTTTTTAGGGGTAAAATAGGCAGGTGTAGGGAGTTTTAGCAACTAGGGGGTCCATGGGGGAGAAAGACATAGTTGGCTAGAGGCCTGGAGCTGCCAAAAGGCATAGATTCCCAGAGCAAAAGGTGCCACGGGGTAAGGGGAGAGGAAGACATCCATTCACAAAAGACAGAAAAAAGGCCCAGGGTATGGGGGAAAGGAGGAAACAAGCTTTCACAGAGGTTAGAGAAATGCTGACCAATGGAAGAGAAAAACGGGTTTTCACAGGAGACAGAGAATTCTAACATTGAGGGGGGAGAGAAAGAGGGGAGCACCACGTGGGGTTTGAGCTTTGACGCTGATCTAGTGACCCATCAGAAGGGAATATCAAGAGACCAAGAACTGCAGCCTTGATGAACCTTAGGACAAAGGGGCCTACTGGGCTACCCCATTTTGGACCCCCTCCCCATGTGGGAGTCTGTGCTTGTTTCCAATAAAGTTCCACCCTTTTCCTCTACCACTTTATGTCCGTGGTGGCTTCATTCTTTGAATCCACCTGGCCAAGAACTGGGACCGAAATCACCCTGGCCTCCTGCTCAGGAAAGAAACCACTCGATTGAGCAGGACCCATGACCCCGCTGACCCCCAAATGTTGGAGGGACTCGTTCTCAGCCGCACTGAAGTGAACCAGGCAGTGGGGGAAGTTGGGTGGACGTGAGTTACCCACAGGAAGAGCTGAACTCCAGCTAAGGAGGGATAAGGTTCCTGAGGCGCTTTCTCAGGAATGAGCAGCACATGGCAGGCCTGCAGGAGCAGGAGCTCATAGCCTGGGGTGTGAAAGCTCTCTGAACTCACAATGCGTCAGAAATTCATCCCAGCCAGAATGTCCAAGTGCAGTAATGCTTTTAAAGGAATCTCTATTATACAGTGTATTCATCACAATGGTGCCTCTTTTTAATACAGAAGATATTTTTTAAAGTATTCATCTCTTGCCGAAACTGGTTTGGCTCAGTGGATAGAGCATCAGCCTTCGGACTGAAAGATCCCAGGTTCGATTCCAGTCAAGGGCATGTACCTTGGTTGTGGGCACATCCCCAGTAAGGGGTGTGCAGGAGGCAGCTGATTGATGTCTCTCATCGATGTTTCTAACTCTCTATCCTTCTCCCTTTCTCTCTGTAAAAAATCAATAAAATATATATTTTTTAAAAATATTCACCTTTTTTTTAAAGTATATTTTTTATTGATTTCAGAGAGGAAGGAAGAGGGAGAGAGAGATAGAAACATCAATGATGAGAGAGAGTCATTGATTGGCTGCCTCCTGCAGGCCCCCCACTGGGGATCGAGCCCACAATCTGGGCATGTGCCCTTGACTAGAACTGAACCTGGGATCTTTTTGTTCGCAGGCCAAAGATCTATTCACTGAGCCAAACCGGCTAGGGCAATAAAGAAACCATTTATTTACTTATACTTTATTTTTATGGGGGGGAAGGGCACACAATAAGAAGAGGAACGCCATTGTTTAGTGATTCTTCACCTTACTAACTATAGATGAGAAGTTTTCTTACGGACCCTGGGAAACAGGAGGGCGTTTCGCAAACAGAAAGACAGGGCTGTATAAGAGACAACTTGGGGCTGGGATGGGTCCATTGCTCAGAAAAGAAAACGCATTTTGAGGCCAAAGGACCGGACTCACTTAGATTTGGCTGCTGTGCCTGGACCCTGACCCCTCCCCACCTCTGGAATTTTGCCTCAGGAATGCTGACCATTCTCCATCCCAGGAACGGGGAGCAGGGTTTTAACACCATTGAAAATTATCTACCTTGTTATCAGGATTTCACATCCTGGAAGGACACACATGGACCATGGGCCTTGCAGCCATTCCCACCCTCTTCCTCCTTGCATGCAGCCTTTCTTCCCTATCGATAATAATAAAAGCATAATATGCAAATCAACCGAAGGGCTGAACAGCAGAACGACTGTCTGGAGGACCTTCTGGACAAAGTCAGGGCTTCAAGGGCCTACTCTTGCATGAATTTCAGGCATCAGGCCTCTAGTCCCGATATAATCAGCTAAGGAGGAGGAGGTGATAGAGCAGATTTTCATGGATGATGACTGCAGATGTGGAGTAAACACTCACATGATTCAACCCTGTCTCTGCTTAATTGGCTCAAGTAGTGACAGGCAGCCTGGACCCATCTGTTGTCCAGTTTCATTTTATTGTTGACACTGTCCCCATTCCACCCCCGCTTGGCTCACCTCTACCCAGCCTCCACTGCTCCTTCCCTCTGCCCATTGCCACCTTGTTGTCTGTGTCTGTGTGTTATGCATATACGTTCTTTGGCTGATCCCTCCACCTTCTCTCATCCGGTTTCCCCTCCCCCTCCCCTCTGACAGCTATCCCTCTGTTCCATGTACCCATGCTTCTGTTTCTATTTTGTTCATTCGATTCCACACGTAAGTGAAATCATACGGTACTTGATTAGTATCTGACCGGTGTATTTCACTTAGCATAATAATCTCCAGGTCCATCCACGCTGTCCCTCAAGGCAAGGTTTTCTTCTTTTTTAAAGCCACATAGTATTCCACTGTGTACACGTACCACAGCTTTTTTATCCACTCCTCTGACAGACAACGTGGGCTTAGCTAGCCTATAGAATACAAGGGAGATATCCAAATTGACTGAATGGTTGAATGTCTTCTTCAGTAGTCTTCTCTTGAAATAAAATGAAACAGAGTTTCCTAACCACAACGTTGGATTTTTTTGTTCAGCCCTTAATGAGCATTGCTGCTGTGTTTAATTTTTAAATGGTTAATAATCATTAACCATTGTTTAATGATTATTCACCTAACTATAGATGAGAGGTTTTCTTACAGACCCTGGGAAACAGGAGGGTGTTTCACAAAGAGAAAGACAGGGCTGTATAAGAGACAACTTGGGGCTGGGATGGGTCCATTGCTCAGAAAAGAAAACGCATTTTGAGGCCAAAGGACCGGACTCACTTAGATTTGGCTGCTGTGCCAAATCCCTCCAGTCCATTGGGCGTCTCTGGATGCACAACAGAGAAGAGGGTGCCTGGAGAAAGGGTGGCCAGCCCTCAGTGTGGCTCCCCTCCCTGTCCCTTGCCAGTGATGCAACCTTGGGCAAGTCGCTTAACTCTCTATGGCCCCCAGTTTACTCCTCTAAATTGTGGGGAGTAAACGAGATCATGACGCCGCTGTAATTAACCTAGTTATAGGAAAGGGACAAAGGGAAGACCAAATATTACAGGCATGTCACATGGGCAGCTTCACCGGGAAGCTACAACTTCTCATTCCCCAGGGGGCTGGACAAAGGGAAGACAGACGCATGCCCAATAAAGTCGGGGGGACACCAGGAAGGTGCTTGTCTATCAGTCACACCTGAGAATAGACCATTGACCAGAATGGGCCTGACAACAGCAAGGGCACAAAATTTGGGACACTGAATCCCCTAAACCAGTGGTTCTCAACCTTCCTAATGCTGGGACCCTTTAATACAGTTCCTCATGTTATGGTGACCCCCAACCATAAAATTATTTTCTTTGCTACTTCCTAACAGTAATTTTGCTACTGTTGTGAATCGTAATGTAAATATCTGTGTTTTCTGATGGTCTTAGGCGACCCCTGTGATGGGGTCGATGGACCCCCAAAGGGGTTGCAACCCACAGGTTGAGAACCGCTGCCCTAAACAAAGGAGTTCACTCTCTTAGTTTCTCTTAGACTCTGGGACACCCAAAGCCAGGTGGACCCCACAGGCAATGAGCTCGTGGACTGCACCTGGGCCTGGTTCCAACATGGAAGGGAAACTCTGGACACTGGCTTTGCTTCTAGCTTTCCCGAAATGCCATCTACACTTCTCCTATGGCTGGACTAAGAGCAACGGGACATTGGAAACACAGAAATGTAATCCATCAAATGCAAATCACCCCTCCTCCCATGAGAGTCTCAGAAAATTATTTTTTCTCCAGCTATAATGACCCCACCCCTAGCACCCAGTATGGAAGAGGGCACCCCAATTTCTCTGATTACAAAAGCATCCAGCATCCTGTCTGAAAACCAGCTCCCCAAAATATGACGTTCCCTTTCTTTTCTCAAATCATCATGTGAGTGAAAAGTCAGTTCTCTGTCTAATGTGGTAATCGCTAACCACAAGTAGCTATGTATGTTTAAATCAACTAAAAGTTAAAATTCTGCTCTTCAGATGCACTAACTGCCTTGCAAGCACTCGGTAGCCACTTGAGGCAGGGCTGTGCAGATGTGGGACATTTTCATCGGGAAGTCCCACTGGTGACCTTGTTCACTTGGATTTCCAAACACATCCCCGTCAGTCACTACCTGAACCATGCCCTGTGAGATCTTTTCCTGGTGACAAGAAAAATGCAGCCACTCTGTTCCCTACCGCATCTCTTACAAACACCCTTTTCTTGCAAAGAATCCAGGCTGGAATCGCTCTCCCCGTAACCTCACCGATTCAGAAGTTATCATTAGCTGTCCCACCTCTGCCCAGACCTGCATTCTGAGGCCCTTCAAACTGCTTGCAATTGGGAGTGGAGGCATCTTGCTGAAAGCTCCAAGCCCGGGGCTTATTCCCAAAGCAAAACACCACCTTTGGGGACTTGCTGCAGCCAGCAAGAGCCTCAGGCAGCTCATGGGCCCAGGTTTCAGGACACTGTAAATCCCCCCCCCCCCCCCAGAGTCCCAGGCACCTAAAGGAAGAGAGCAGGCCCTAGCTGGTTTGGCTCTCTGGATAGAGCATCGGCCTGGGGACTGAAATGTCCCAGGTTCAATTCCAGTCAAGGGCATGTGCCTTGGTTGCGGGCACATCCCTAGTGGGGAGTGTGCTGGAGGCAGCATATCCATGCTTCTCTCCCATCGATGTTTCTAACTCTCTATCTCTCTCCCTTCCTCTCTGTAAAAAAAAATCAATAAAAAAAGAAGAAAAGGAAGAGAGCAGGAAGCCGATGTTCTAGGAAAGCAGCTCACCCCGTCAAGCGTGGCCTCTTCCCGGGGTTGTTAGGACACACAGTCCAGGCCGGGGACACGGCGCGCGGAAAATATGTAGGTTCACGGGGCTTGTTGAACCAGAACAAAGGCCAGGCCCAAAGAACCAGGTGAGCTGCATTTCTCCACCTGCTTCCCTAATCTGAGGCTGGAGATAAGGATCATCTCGGTCACACCCGAGCTCAGCTACTCAGCTTTCAATCGTCAAGGGTTGATTATTCATGTTCTCCTCCCATCCCCACCAACCTGCCCCTCTGCCAAGAAGAAGAAGGAAAAAAGGCTTCAGAGTCACATTTTCTGACTTGCTAATAGCTCAAGATTAGGGTCAAGGAGGCTAAAAGGAATAGCTAAGATTTCATTTCATGGTCCTCACCATCCTTTCTCATCACATATGAAAAGACATCCACAGCTGATTGCATTCTTTTCAAGAGTGTGCCTAATTTTTTTAAAATTTGTGGATGAAAACAGAGCCACATACTGACAAGTTCAGCGCAGGCCTGAGTCTTACAGACTCAGAGGCCAAAAGTAACCACATAGGATGATCTAAACTTAAAACGTCTTCACTAAAAGGGAGTCGTGGCGGGCAGTCACGTCCGAGGCTGGTATCTACCCTGACAAAGGTCCATCTCTCCCTTAGCTGAGTCTGTCTATTGTCTTTTGGCATCTGAGATAACATACCTCTGGGATGTCAAGGATCTTCCTTTACTTCGGCACCAGGACGGCGGCCACAGATCCTCTCCCTGTTACCATTGACTTACCGATGTGAACTGCCCCATACCACAGGGTAAGGAAGTATGTGTCTGCTCCTGTTACTTTTCATGCAGTCCAGCGATTTCCCCTCTGCTTTCTCCTGCCTCCCCAACCCATCACCAATGCATTTCACCAAGTGCATACCCGCCCCTCTCTGCAGCGTTTTCTCAATCCGCTGAGCTTTTGCTTCCTGGCAATGGTCAGTTCGGCTTAAATAAACTCACAGAAAAATCCCTGCTACAAGTTTGGATGTTTCTAACATTGGCAAGTTATCGTGATCACGTACCTAGTCGCCCTCACCGTAGGCCAGGCACTGCCCCCAGTGCTGCACCCACGCGCCTGGGAACCTCACCAACAGCGGTTTGAGGAGGTACCGGTGTGAGATGTGAGTAACTCACTTCTGCCCACACCTGGGAGACATGAATGCTAGAATTTAAAAGTGTTTAAATGTGTGCTCCTCCTGATCAATAGCAATCTGCCCTGATTGTTGTGATTATTGATACACAAAACGGAGGGGCTTGGAGGAGCCCCCTGTGCTCAGGCAGGAGCTCGTGCTCCCCTGGGGTTCCCTGTGTGTCTGTCTCCCTCCTGTTTATGACTCCGGGATTCTCATTGCCTCGCAGGCACGACTGTTCCATTTGCCATTCCCACCCCTTCCCCACCTCAGCAACAGATATCGCTTTAAAAATTGTTTTATTAAGGTATTACATGTGTACATATCTTCCCATTGCCCCCACTCCACTCCCATGCATGCCCTCACCTCTCAGTGTCTTGTGTTCATTGGTTATGCTCATATGCATACATACAAGCCCTTCGGTTGACCTCTTATCTACCTCACCTCTCCCTACACTTCCGCTGTAATTTGACAGTCTGTTTGATGCTTTACTGCTTCTGTGTCTATCCTTTTGTTCATCAGTTTACAATGTTCTTTATTGTCCACAAATGAGTGAGATCATTCCTGCCGGCCACTACCCACTCTCCCTGCAGTGACCCCCTGGGGGCTCTGCCCGGCTCCCTGGGACCCCTTTCCTGGATTCTGACCTTCCCATCTGCTGTGCTTTTGCTTCCAACCTGAGGCACCTGGGACTCCCCAGGAGGGTGGTCCTGCCCTTCGGCCTCTTTGCACCCAGAGAGAGCGCGGAAGTGCCTGGGCTTTGTCGCCAGGGTGCCCTTAGCCATGCCTGGCCCACACAGAAGTATGGAAGCCCAGATCCCCTGCTTGGGGGTGGGGACAACTCTGAGGTGTGATTTACATTCCGAAGCTTTCCCACAGGCCAGGCGAAGTTTCCCTTCACGTAACTTGGTCTGAGATCCTCGCTTGCTGCTCTCCTTCTGCTGATTTCTCCTGCGAGTGTTTCCTTCTGAAATCGCGTGCTCGCAATCTCTGTTTCAAGGCCCGCTTCTGGGACACCAACGTAAGACACAAACTTCTTCCTTAGGTACGAAATCCTGACTTCTATTCTGTCACGTGGGGCCTTTGAATAAAGGCTGCATTTCTTCTTTGCAACTAAGAATAAGTGACTAAGTTCTTGCCATTGGAATCTAAGAAGTGTGCTGTGGGACTTCCAGGAAGTCCGTAGCTGTTGACAGAGAGCTCATCTTGCCTTAAGTCAGGGGGCATGCCTTTGGGATGTGGGATAAAAGATCTGGCAACAACATCACGGACCTGGCAATACCAACCACACATTGCCTACCACCCCCATCCCAACCATAGACACACACACACACACACACATAGTTTGTTTGTTTGTCTTTTATTGATTTTTTACAGAGAGGAAAGGAGAGGGATAGAGAGTTAGAAACATCAACGGGAGAGAATCATCGATCAGCTGCCTCCTGCATGCTCCCTACTGGGGATGTGCCCGAAAACCAAGGTGCATGCCCTTGACCGAAATTGAACCTGGACCCTTCAGTTTGCAGACCAATGCTCTATCCACTGAGCCAAACAGGTTAGGGATCCAACCTCTTTTATATGACAAAAAAGTTTCTCTCTTTTTAAATCCCAAGTCATTTTATTTTTTGTTATATGTTCCCAAACTTATAGTCCAGACCCCTACAGAGGCTGAACAAAGGCAGATACTTGCTTTCCTGCCTCCTTTGCAGCTAAGTTTTGCTGGTGTGACCCCGTTCTGGCCAATGAGATATAGGAGAAGTCCTGGTTGGGAGAAAGGCTGGAGGAAAGAAGTCCTAGAAAAAGGTATTTTTTTTTCCCAGATGGAAAAACAAAAACAAAAACAGGGACCTGACATAGAGCTCTCTTGCCACGCTGGCAACCTACTCTCTGCTACTTACCAGATGTGATGTCTGGAGCTGTAACAGCCATTCTGTCCTCAGGAAGCAACAAGTCTACAGACAAAAAGCCAACACTAGCTGAAGGTAGCCGTGCCCAAGGACAGAGAGAGCCTGAATCCTTCCAAAAACCACGGAGTCGCCAAACCATCCCACGACCCGCCACCCCACCCCACTGAACAGTCCGCAGAGTCAACCTGTTTTCCTGACATTTGCAGCTGAAAGCAGCCTGACACCCACCAGGAACAAAGCGCCGGCATGAACTAAGGAACATTTCATCTTTAGAAGACCTGGAGGTGAAACATTCTCAAGAAGCCTACCACCATAAGCTTTTGCGGGGAACAAAGACGGGTTCTGAGGAGATTGTTGCCTGTGTCAGGCTATCCCTGGGGGCAAGAAACAAACTCCACCTTCAAGGAACTTACTACGAAATGAGCATCGACCTATGAATCAGGAGGTCACAGTTCTATTCCCCGGGAATAGAAGGGCACAAGCCCGGTTTGCAGGCTGGATACCCAGGGTGGGGCTTGCAAGAGGCAGCCGATCAGTGATTCTCTCTCTCTCTGCCTCTCCCTTCCTCTCTGAAATCAATAAAAACATTTGTAAAAAGAAAGGAAGAAAGAGAGAAAGGAAGGAAAGAACGAAGGAAGGAAGGAAGGAAGGAAAGAAGGAAGGAAGGAAGGAAGGAAGGAAGGAAGGAAGGAAGGAGAAAGAAAGAAGGGGGCTCCAGGATCATTGACTAGGGGGGCTCAGCAATGTCATCAGGAACCCAGGCCCCTCTCCTCTCTGCTCAGCCAGTCTGCAACCGGGCTTAACAGGCTTCTTTGTCCGGCTGCTGGCAAGGCAGGAGTGTGCTTCCAGGTGGCACATTCAGCTGCGACAAGGCCTGTGGGGTCCGGTGTGAGCTCCATCCCCACTACCCCCACTGCTCATCCCCATTCTCTCCCCCTCGTCTGCTCCCTCCAGCTGCACTTGCTCTTCTTCAAAACTGCTGGGTAGACTCCTGCCCCACAGCCTCTGCCCCTGCGGTTCCTTCTGCCCTCGGTGCTCTTCACCATGTGCAGCTGGCTGCCCAGCTCCTTCAGGTCCTTGCTCAAACAGCAAGGCCTGCCTTGATCGCATCACTTAAAATCATAACCACCTCCCAATTCCCCATCCCCCTGCAGGCGCGAATTTCCCCATTGCCATGTAACTGCATCCAACACAGGGCACAGTCCCTGCCCGTTATGCTCTGGGTGCCATCTGCCTAACAGGTGTGCTCCAGGGGCACAGAGATGCTTTTCTGATGGTGCCCCTCACGGTCCCGAGGACCTAGCAGAGTAGGTGTCCTAGAACCACCTGCAGAAGCAAGGAAAGACAGACAGGAGATGGTCAACATCCACAGGAGGAATGGGGAGGGCGGATATTTTCAGAGATGGGCCCCCACTTCCATCCATCCATGCATCACTGCCCGGATTCACCCAGCATCTCACGCAGAACCGCACATGCTGGTCTCAAGGAGTCGCTGGCAAAGAGAGAATCTTCCTTCAGCTCCTCAATGGGGGGTGGAGTCAGTGGGTGTTGGGGAGGGAAGGCCTCTGAACAAAATTAAGACAGATGGAGAAATGGATGCTGGGAATGCTCAGCAGGACCAGCTCTGCCCTCTAACCCCTGGTCGAGAGAGAAGAGGGAGAGAGAGAGAGAGAGAGAGAGAGAGAGAGAGAAAGAGAGAGAGAGAGAGAGAAACATCAATGAGAGAGAATCTTTGGTCAGCTGCCTCCTGCATGCCTCCTACTGAGGATCAAGTCCAAAATCCAGGCATGTGCCCTCATCACCAGAATCGAACCCCGTGACCTCCCGGTTCACACAGGCCGCGCTGGGCTTTCTCTCTTGCCGTGGGTTTAAAACCATGGCCAGCGCATCCCTTCCCTGCCACGTGCCTAATAACATCTGTCATCACCCTGGCTGGTCCAGGGCCCTAAAGCCGCATCCAGGCCTCACCCCGCTGGAATCCGGCTTCCACACCCAGGCAATGGGCTTCGCACCCGGGATAGGGACGACCTACTTGTTTCAAAGTCCAGGGGGGCCTCTGGGTCCTTA
>PVJN01018913.1:0-38213 GCA_004026805.1 Lasiurus borealis
TCTGGGTTAGTTTCTGGAGACATCAGGACCATGTCTCCAGTCACAATTTTGCTACAGGCTGTCTTGTTACACAAGATTATCAGCCTGCACCTGGATCACAGCATCCTAGGAGTTTATGCTCTGTTCTCAACCCTGAGACTGTAATTACAGGATGTAACTGGGGGATATGATTTTAAGCTGAGCTGTGTTAACTCCGGCCTAATCCTGATTTTTGCAACCTTACAATAGAACTTGGTCCTTGCCATCGAATTTAAAAATCTTAAAACATACATTCTTGTTAAATTTAAAAAATCAAAAGGGGTGACTCTACTGCCTCCTTCCAGGAGCAAATAGGCCATCGAGAACTTAGCTCCCTCCCCTGGCCCCATAGTGACAGCTGAGAGCTGAGTCTCTGGTGAGGGACTCAGGCATGGCAGGGCCTTTAGTGGGTTCCCAACTGAATGCAGGTTGAGAAGTGCCTCACGGGTCACAAGCCCACAAAAAGAACACTTTGTTTGAATGTTTCCTCTAGAGGTGAGGCAGTGTCATAGCTAAATCTATCCACCCAGAGCAGATCATTAAAAATAGGTAACACATGGGCTCACTCAGTTGTGGAATCTAATGAACAAAATAAACTGATGAACAACATAGATCCAGAGACACAGAAGCATAGAACAGGGTGGCGTATCTCAGAGATAAGGCAGGGCAGGGTGGAAAGAGGTCAACCAAAGAACTTGTATGCATATATGCATAGCCCATGAACACAGACAATAGTGTGGTGAAGGCCTGGCAGAAGAGGGGATTAATGGGGAAAAGGGGGCGAGGGTACATTTATAATACTTTCAACTATAAAAATAAATTTTAAAAAATAAAAAGAATGCCTAGAAAAGAGATGGTCCCTCACTTCTGTATGTAATTTAACCAAATCAAGGGCCCTCGCTCTAGCACAGAAAGGAAACCTGTGAGAGTAGCTGAGGGTTGGGGAACTGAAGTCATTTCCCCACAAAACATTTGACTGGTTGGAGGGAGAGAAATACAGTGTCAAGATCCTTGCCTGGGCTTCAGTCACCAGGTTCCCTTCCTAGGTTCCTGAGTATGGAGGCTGCTTTCCATTGAGACACCTGAAAGGAAATGAACTCCCCTCCATCTTGTCCTATAAGGGCTGGGACCCCTGCCTAAGCCCCCTCCCCTTTCTGGGAGTGGCCACAGGTGTGCCAGCAATCTCTTCCCCGACCCACCTGAAAGGACCAATGAAGCTCCAGGGACACAGCTAAGGTCCTAATTAGGCTTAACCACAGAAAGACCCCAATTCAAGTGACCAATCTCTGTAACCCTCATCACTTTCCTAAGCCCTCCCAATTATCCTACCCCATAAAACTCATTGTTTCCACCCGGCTCGCTCCCTCGCCTCACTGCTACGCCAGAAAGAGGCTGAGAGCCAAACCCGGGTTTGAATAAAGACTCTTTGCTTTTGCATCAGAAAAGGCTCCTTAGTGGTGGATTGTTGGGGACCCCGAACTCTGGGCATAACAACACCCACGAGTGCAGCATAACCGGCTGGGATGCCCACAGGTGGAGTACCAGCTGGGACGCCCACAGGTGCGTTACAACCAGCTGGAACACCCACAGGAGCAATACAACAGGCTGAGATATGATGATCAAGTTGTCAAAAAAGAGAGAAATACCTTGGTTCCCAACACTAGTAGATAAACACAAAATGAGATTAAGAAAAACAATAAAAGAAACTGCAACTCATTAAGATGTCTGGAATGCATCCACCCTGCAGGTAATCAAAGGGCTGCAAATACTAATAGAAACAACAGGAGCCCCCTTTCATTCATCAAGCTAGTGCTATGCTGAGCCCTCTAGGTGCGGCAGGCTGCAGCAGCTAGCTGTTCTACTAGGATGCCTTTTGGTGCGGCTGATTCGAAAGTGCTGATTTATAAAACCATTTGGCAACACTTGTCAGGAGCCAAGGGATGGCCACCCTTCCCATCAAGTTGTTCAGGAAGCTATGCTGAGAACTTAATGACACAGGTGTGCATTCAGGCAGACCTATGCCCTGATCTCACTGGTAATGATGAACAAATGAAAAGCCAGATGCTGGTGGTCTTTCTGCCCTCGCCCCTCTCCTCTTAGACACTCAAGTGACCCACTGCCACCCATCACTGCCAGGTGGTGCACCTTCATGCCAGTGTCTCTGGTGAGCTCCTGCTCAATGTTCCCAGCTGCTACTAGATAATTCCCATGAGTGCCCAAGACTGAAACCATCTTCTCCCTTCTCCTTCCCCTCCTCCTTCTCCTCCTCCTCCTCCTCCTCCTCTTCCTCCTCCTCCTCCTCCTCCACCCTATTCAAATAAATGACATGAACATCTACCCAGCTGCTGAAGCCAAACTTTCAAGTCTTCCTTTTCTCCTGTCCTTAACTTCCCATATTCTGAGTATGGAGGCTGCTTCCCATTGAGACACTCATGAGTGCAGCACAACCATCTCCAAAATCTCTCTCCATCCATCCTCCCAGCCTCGCTGCCATCAGCCTGGTCTAACTACCATTCCCAGCCAGAGGACCCTATATTCTAACAAATGGTTTTCTCACTCCCAGCCTTGCCACTGGCCCAGTCCCTCCTCTATCCTGCAGAGACCTCTTCCTAAGACACAATCCTGACTGTGTCATTCCCTCCACAATAAAATGTTCCGTGGCTTTCTGCACGCCCTAAGGTCATTTCAGGTTCCCAACTTCTGAACAAGGCTTAGAGCTTATGGGACCGCTAGTCCACCCCTTCACTCCTGAACCCTTCCAGACTGATCTCCATGCTCTAGGGGCACCATCCTCTATCACCTCGTACTTCCCACAGGCCCCTGTGGCGACACTCCTGTCTGGAATCTGGAACACATGCATACATCAAAGGCTGCCTGTGCCCTGTGGACCACCATCATGCAACATGACACTGCCACACAAAAGCATGAAACACTTTAATGACTTATTCAAAATGTCTAATACATTTCCTGTCAAGCCAGACACATTTTTTACACGTCGTCGTCTACAGAGAAGTAAGCCTGACTTGCACAGCTCAAAATCAACCACGTGACCAGCACCAGCTCCCCACCGGCAGGCCCTTTTCACAGTCTGCCATCTCCTTCCTGCTCTCCTTCACCACTAATGCAATTTCCAGGGACATTGGCTATTACAACCATTTTCGCTCAAGGAAATGCAGGAAAAAGATCTCCAGCCACAGCAAGGGGAAAGGGCAATTAACAATAGAGCTGCTGAAGGCCAAGAAGAAAGAGGGGACTTAGCAGACAATCTCAGGGTGGAGAAGTCTGGGTGAAAAGCGGCTGAAACACAACTCTGTCAACAAAACCAAGAAGGAAATAGAAATAGCAAAGCCTAGTGGTGAGAGGGCAGATTCTGAGCTCAGCTGGTCTGCTCTGACCTCCATGGGTGAGTTATTTGTTCTCTATATTCCATCTATTGTGACTGACACACCACAGCTTCTCAATAAACACTACACACATGATCAATGTTGAGGAGACAGTGAGGGCAGGGACAGGGCAGCACAAGCATGCAAAACTAGGCTTGAGAGCAGAAATGGCTTCACCAGGGGATTGCTGGAGGCCTTGGTGAGGCTGTGTACCCCAGTCCTTGCTGCTCAAAGTATCGTCCTTCACACTAGCCACGTTGGCCCCACCTGGAAACTTGTTAGAAAGGCACGCCCAGGCTTAAGGTGTCAGAATATGCATTTCAATGAGAATACGTACTGCTGGTTCCTCAGTACATTACTAGCTACAGGGAGGCAATGGCCAGCTCCCATCAGCTCCTTGGGAAGAAAGGCAGCCAATGGCTGCAGCCAACTCACTTTAGAGGCAGAATTGCTGGGCTAGTGAACCATGGACTCCTTAACTGAAGCTGGTCAGTGCTCAGGGACATGGGTAACTACACTCTCAGATCAGAGGGAAGGATTTCAAGGAGGATTTACCTCAAGATAAGAAGAGGCCATAAAACAGAACAGCTGCCCAATACCCAGGCTTGTGTGGCTTGACACAAGGTGAATGGAAAGCACATGCAAAAGGGGATGATGTGAGGGGCAGAGACAATCACCAGGGCCAGAAACATGGAAGGCTGAGAGGAGAGAAAGGGTCAACAGGCTGTTTTCCTTTGAGTTCCCACACAGGCTGTGTGTTTGGCCCACCCTTTCTGACCCTCCAACAGCACATCCAACTGAGCAGGCCCCTATGAGCAGTGCTCTGCTTCCTCCAGAACAGCAGTTCTCAACTTGTGGGTCGCGACCCTTTGGGGGGTCCATCGACCCCATCACAGGGGTCACCTAAGACCGTCAGAAAACACAGATAATTACATTACAATTCACAACAGTAGCAAAATTACTGTTAGGAAGTAGCAATGAAAATAATTTTATGGTTGGGGGTCACCACAACATGGGCAACTGTATTAAAGGGTCACGGCATTAGGAAGGTTGAGAACCCCTGCTCCAGACCATCCAGTCAGTGAGCAGGACGGACAGAAAGGCAGCAGGAGCCAGGGGCTGCCCCCAGGGTCTCTCCAGGAAGATTTATATCGCTTTCCAGATATTCCTTTAGGCTCAAACTACATTTTGTAGAGCAAGCATGTCAAACCCATAGCCTGAAGGCCGCATGCCTCGTTTATTTGGCTCGTGTTTGCCTTTGAGTTTGGCATGCTTGTTGTAGAGAATAGCAGTCCATTCCTTTTATAGAAGGGCAAAGTAAACATTATTTTAAAATTAAAGAATTAATGCACAATAACTTAGCCAAAATAAATTCCATTGAGAACCGATGTACCAGGGCTCGAGGTTTAGATGCCAGAAATTCAAAAAGTAGGACCCCCTCCTCTACCCCACAGGGTCTTGCGGACCAGGGACTGAGCACCGTGTCTGCAGGCATCTGAATAAGTACCATGACTTGTCTTCAAGCCTGAAAATAGCCCTCATCCTTCTCTCCTCTGCATTTAAATAGATAGTTAGTTCTGCTTCCTGATGGTCTTTTCAGAGTCCACTGTTGACTTGCACCCCTGAATCCACTCCTGTATGCCCAGTTTTGGTGAGTGATAATATTTGTCCATAGTGAGAAGTGCGAATTCTACTTAATTCCCTTCCTTGTCTTCCCTTCTTCCATCCCCACTAATTATATTCCCATCTCCTGTTTAAAACCCTCTTGGATGCTGGGATGTACTTAAGAAGGCCCCTACCAACCAGTGAGAGCCAATTATTAAATCTCCAGAATTTTGCAAGGTGGTAGTTAAACATAGCCATTAAAAAAATTGTTATAGAAACTTCTAATTCAATAAATTATAGTAATAATATACCCAAAACTCACCATTTCCTAATTATTTCATTACATTTTACTATTGCCTGTGCTCTTTCTTGAGCTTATTAAATAAATTGCATGTATATGATGGAAATACTATATAGTAATGTTGCTAGAGCATATCTCTTCCAACATTGTATTGAGTGATATCACATTGGGAGCTTGGAATTGGCCAGAGTGGGAGTATTTACACCACAGAAATTGGCAAAAACTACAAATCAGGGCTTGGTTTGTTATTTTGTTGATTGTTTAGACTTAAGAAAACATTAATAATGTAGATTAGGCCTAGAAGTGTGTCATGCCTGTGGCTGTTACATTGTGAATATCACAAAAACTGGGGAAATATTCTTCCAGAATTAAAAAGGACATACGAAATACTTTAATCAATAAAGAATTTAAAGAAATTCAAGATGAGAATTTCTAAAAAACAAACAAAAAAAAGAAATATCCAGTTTAGCAAAGAAGTCACTCATGTCATTAGCAGGTAAGTAAAGTTAACACATTCACTTTCGTTGCTTAACTTTTTTCTTATAAATGTAAAAAAAAGTGTCAGCCAATATTTATGCTGGAACCACACTCATTGGTCAACCAACTCATTGGTCTGTTAGTCAGACACAGACTGACTAATAACACAAGAGTTCAGCAAAAATCAATGAATGCATTCTGTGTGAATCAACTGGCTAGATGGAATTTTCAATAAAAAGTAGATCTTATTGTAACTTATGCAATGCACATTCTTCATGGCAATGAAATGTTAATGTGTGGGAGCCCTTTCCATGTCCCACGTGGTTCAGGGTTCCCGGGTCAGGGTTCGGGTTCTGAAGGAGGCCACACGCAAACGAAATGAGAGACTAGAAAACATTAATTTGGCGATATTGGGGGGGCCAGGCGGGAGCCTTCCTCTAGTGCAGTGGTTCTCAACCTTCCTAATGCTGCAACCCTTTAAGACAGCTCCTCATGTGGTGGTGACCCTCAACCATAAAATTATTTCCGTTGCTACTTCATAACTGTAATTTTGCTATTGTTATGAACTGTAATGTAAATATCTGATATGCAGGATGTATTTTCATTGTTACAAACTGAACATAATTAAAGCATAGGGATTAATCACAAAAACAATTGTAATTATACATTGTGAAATATTTATTTCTAATTACAAATAAATGAAATTTTGTCTTGAATCGTGGTGTAGCATGGGCAACAGTCTTCATATAACAACATAAACTACATTGCTACATTTTGCTACACCAAGGAGCGGTGTGTTGATTCCTAAGACCATGGGAAGTAGGTGTTTTCCAACAGTCTTAGGCGACCCCTGTGAAAGGGTCGTAAGACCCCCAAAGGGGTGGAGAACTGCTGCTCTAGTGGAAAGGACTACCACTTGCTCTGGCCTTTTTCTCCCTTTTATTAAGGCTTTTGGGCACACCCCTAGCTTTTAGGCAGGAAATAACAAAACAGAAATTAACAGGAAACAAACAGGTGGAGGCTGCTTTGCCTAACAATGTTTTCAACTAAACAGTGAGTAATTAGCTCTGACCTTTCAGAGCAATTAAGGTTGACCAGCCTTTGGTCTCCTGTTCGCATCCATTTAGTGAGAACAATGTTTGGTTTCCTACATTAATGAAGTTATGTATGTATGTATGTGTGTATGTTTGGGGGTTTCACAGTGTTGGCAGTACTTGCTTAGTGGCTGTCTACATCCCCACTGTTGGTTCCCTAGGTTAGTAAATCCATCATCATTCCAACCTTCACAACCTCTTATCCCAAACCCATATTACTACCAAAATAATTTCTCTAACAGTTAAATGCGGTCCTGGCATGTCCCCCATTACAATTAGCAGTGAGTCCCCAGGGCCTTCTGAATGCAACTATAAGCCTTCCTTGTTTTGTCCTGGTCACCCTTGCAGCCTCCTTTCTTATCAGATGCCAAACTGACTGCTATTCCCAGAATATGCTTTTCTTATTCATGCCACTGGGCCTTCTGTGCTTTTCTCAGGTTGAATGCCTTTCCCTGTCTCCTCCCCTCCCACATCCTGCTAGTTTCCATCTGGCATTCAAACCATTCTCAAACATCACCTCTTCCAGCAGCCTGGACCACTTTAGCACTTGCCACCCCATGAATTGGGCAGGTAGGGCTCTCTGGCTCTCACCTGGAAGATGAGCAGAGAGAGGTGCCCCAGTACCTTGCACCTGGCTTGGTACCCAGGAGATATTTAGTAAGTGCTTGTTTAGTGAATAAACCCATGGTCGGCAAACTGCAGCTCGCGAGCCATGTGTGGCTCTTTGGCTCCTTGAATGTGGCTCTTCCACAAAATACCATGGCCTGGGCAAGTGTATTTTGAAGAAGTGGTGTTAAAAGAAGTTTAAGTTTAAAAAATTTGGCTCAAAAGAAATTTCAATGGTTGTACTATTGATATTTGGCTCTGTTGACTAATGAGTTTGCCGACCACTGGGATAAACTAATTGGTTCCAACTATAGCTGATAGCAAATCACAGGATTTAGCAGGATATATATACATATTTTATCTCTGAATTCAATTGTTCCTTAAAAAAATTGTTTAAACTGTTGAAAAAATCAGATGAGCTTTTTCTTTCCTCTAATCATTTGCATAAAACTAGGTGAATCATTGATATTTTTTCCATTGTTTTCTGGAGTCAACTATACATGGCCTGAGACCTTGCCTTAACCACTGACTTTTTTAAAACAGTAACCACAATACCATTCCTGAGAGTGAAGGCCAACAATGTGTTAAGGCTTTTAAAAAACAGTGGATGGTTATTTATGCACCCACACTAGGAAGTAGACAGTATTATCCCCCTTTTACAGGTATAGGAAACCGAGGCCTAGAAAAGTCAAATAATTAGTCTAAGGACACATAGTTATAATAGATGGTAGAGTTAAGATTTGAACCTGACCTCAAATCCTGTGAACCCATTCAAGAAAAAATAAATAAAGGTCTCAGGTACTGAAATGATTTTCAAAAAATAATAATAATTAAAAAACCACTATGAACCCCAAACAAACTTCAAAATCAGTGTTCCTTCCACCTGTAACTTATGCAATGCACTTTCTTCATAGCAATGAAATGTTAATGAAGTTATATATGTATGTATGAGGGGTTTCACAGTGCTGGCAGTACTTGCTTAGCCTTGGAGAGGTGGTTCTTTGAGGTGGGAGAAAGGGAGGAAGCATGTGTGAAAAGGCAGAGAAAATGTGAGGCCAATTGGGAGGAATTGAAAAATCTCATGTCAGATGACTTCAATCTTCTCAGGAAAGTAGCATTCAAGGTCACCTGTATGGTGAGATTCAGACTTGAAAGTGGAAATTATTTGGTGAGAAGACTGGGAAGACTGAGACGGCGATCCATTTGAAAGCAATCATGAAGACAGTGAGCAGCAGGGGCGCCCTATGGCTGAGACTGTGCACAGGGCCAGTGGAGGCCCAGTGAAAGAGAGAGTGATTGGGAAAAGGCAGGGACAAATGCACAGATCGGGTCAGTGCCCAGTACTGCATTTTTAGAGAGAGATGAAGGGAAAGAGAGAGAGAGAGAAACAATGATTTGAGAGAGAAACATCGATCTGTTGCCTCCCATATGCACCCTGACTGCATTTCCCGCTGGTGTAGAGGGCACAGATTTTTAAAGACAGGACTCCCAGGTTTCATATCTGAAGCCATGGCATCTGTTTATGGAGAAGCTTGAGCAGAAAGGAGGCTTTATACATGAAGGAAGGTGGATTCTGCTAAACATCAAGAAAGAGGCAGTCCCAGGGCCAGGTAGTGCTGAGCAGGGCAGGGCAGGGCTGAACAGGATCATAATGATCCAGTGTCCAGAAAAGACATGGAGGGAGAAGCCTGGGAGAGAAGGGCAGCACCAGCTAAGACTGGCACGCCAGTCAGAAGTGCCAGGACCAAATTGGGGCTTGCTGTTTTCCTTACTAGCCATGGGGGTGCAATTCCAACTCCTGCCAAGCTTCCCTGGCAGGTACACAGTTCCACCTTGAAGTCATGAGGAGGATGTTGAGGGCAGTCTTCACAACCCAAGCGAGATCACCACCTCAGAGTCAGATGCTGTACATGTAGAAACCTGTCTCTTTGATGGCTCTCCCTTCAGGTACATCAAGCTCAATGGTATGCTCTGGCCCAGATGGAAAAAAAAAAAAAAAGGCCAATCTGGAGTTCAGAGACAAAGCAGTCAGGAATTGGGGCCAGAATCCATTGAAGCCAGCTGTGCAGACAGAGGAGTGGCACACAGGCCCTCGAGATGCAGAACAGCTGGAGATGGACACAGGGCAAGCTTGTGGACACTGCACTGCTGTGTCCTTTCTCATTGTGGCAACATATTTTAGTTGCTGGCCAGGTGCTATAATGAGGCAAAAGGCCCTGGCTGGGTGGCTCAGTTGTTTGGAGGGTGGTCCTGTACACCAAAAGGTTGTGGTTTTAATTCCTGGGAAGGGCACATACCTAGGTTGCTGGTTCAGTCCGGGTCAGGGTGCATATGGGAGGCAACGAATCAATGTTTCTCTCTCTTTCCCTTCATCTCTCTCTAAAATAATCAATAAATATATCCTCAGGTGAGAATAAAAAAAAGAAAAGAAAGAGAGACAAATGAGTTCTTGAGTCCCTAACTGAAAAGGGAAAATGCCAAATTTAGGAAAGGGTTCCATCTGAGGGTCCCTCTGAACCGGGAAAGAGAGATTTGCCAAAGCAGACCCTTTGTAGTTGCTCCTTGCACACCACAGGGAGCAGTAGACCCAGGATTTGCTCTGTAATAAAGGCCAACATGCTATCTCCCCATCACTTCTCACCAAAATATGTTCCTTGATTATAAGACAGCTTTAATCTATTGATGGCCCCTGAAGGCTTTGGGACACACTCATTCCCACTAAGAGCGTTGCTCTTGGTCACTAGGTGAGAAGGTGGTGCTTTGCCACCTCACCTTGCTGCATACAGCTACACATCCCAGACACTTTCCAGGCCTCCACTGGCCTGCCCACACTTTCCAGATAAATTCTGTTCTCCTGGCCTTTCCTCTGCTCCTCTTTGGTCTCCATTCTGCCTCAGTTTTCCATTCACAGACAAGGCCTGGCCTGAAAGAACATGACAAGGAAGCTTATCTCTATCCTCAAACACTGGTTTTTACTCATCTCCCCTCTCCCCACTCAGTGGCCATAGGAACTTAGATGAGTTGCTTTACCACTCTGTTAAAATGAAATGTCTGTGAGAATTGAAAGGGCAAAGAGATGGATATGAGCTAATCATTATCCATTTACCCAAAATTTACTGAAGTCAGCTCTGGCAGGCCTGCTTCCCAGAGTACAAAGACAAGGGGTAAATGAGATCTGTGTTTGAACGGCTTAGTGTTGAAGAGGTCTGCAGCACTTCCCCTCTGTATCCCCTTCTATATCCATTACCTATAAAAATGTATTTTTAATTAAAGCACTTCTTTTAGAAATCCAGGAATTCTTTCTATTCCCTTGGATCATGAGCTCTATGTCTACATAATTTCTCCCCCTGGACTAAAGCGTTATCCAAACGTGGGGAGGAAGCCATAATGAAAAAAGGAGTGGTGTTCACTGTCTGGGATGTTTTCTCTTTCCCTTAATTGTTGAAAAGAAAGGCTTTCTAAGAACAATTCCAGGCAGTCCCAAGTCCAACAATGCAGACGCAGCAAGCTGTATCTGACCAATTATGGTGACATCTGCAGGTCATCACTGGAACTACATCCAACCTCAATTGCCACAGTTCAGGGTGATCTTGAGGGCTATTTGGTGAGCAACATTGTCTAATTAAGGTGAACTATTTCTTAGGAATCAAAGAAAAACAACACATTCTTCAGGAGGCACCAGGTAGTTGTGATTAGACCTATAGCTAAGTTTCAACTCCAGACTCTGTCATTGAGAAGCTGCGTAACTTACCCCCTCAAAAAAGATTCCTTCAACAGTCCTACTTCTCACACAGCCAGATGAAGAGAATGTGAAATTCTGGATGTGCCAGCTTGACATGCGACCAGTCACTAGCACATTGCATACTTGAGGGAAGGTGTATTTGATGACATTTTCTCTTGCTGAACTTAATGGTTCCTTCCAAACAGTGTCAAATCAGGAGGCCCTTTGTTCAAAAGCACGAAAAAGTATAAAGGTATTAAAATACATACATCTTTTTTCTTTAAAATATTTTACTTCAAAAACATAACAGCAAAAAAGTGTATCTTGGTGCTATCATTTCGTATTATTAACATTTAGTGTCATAATTTCACATAATAAAATTTAACATTTTATTGATATGCTATAATGATTTATTATATTTTTCTGGCTCACTTTGCAAATTCATTTGTCAGGTCATCAAAATTTATAGTTTTAACAACTTCTAGAAATCTATTTTCTTTTTTTTATATATTTTATTGATTTTTCACAGAGAGGAAGGGAGAGGGATAGAGAGTTAGAAACATCGATGAGAGAGAGACATCGATCAGCCACCTCCTGCACACCCCACAGTGGAGATGTGCCCGCAAGCAAGGTACATGCCCCCAACTGGAATCGAACCCGGGACCTTTCAGTCCGCAGGCCAATGCTCTATCCACTGAACCAAACCAATCTTGGCATAGAAATCTATTTTCAATTGATATTGAAAGTGACATCAGCTGCTCTTACAATTCAGTTTTACTAGTATATGTTTTATCATTTTAAATGTATATTTATGCAATGTCATTCTAATACTTGCTCTAACATTTTCTGTAACTTGTGTAAGTTGCACAAAAAACTGAAAGTGATTTGTGTATAATCAAAACACCTATTGACACATTATAAGGAAAAATTAATTTTGAAATTGTGTTCCTTGTTAATAATTGTTCACTTAAACCTTTATATGGAAACTAGAGGCCTCATGCACAAAATTTGTGCATGGGGGGGTCACCTCAGCCCAGCCTGCACCCTCTCCAATCCTGGACCTCTCGAACATCTCTCTCACTGGGACTGCTGGCTCCTAATTGCTCACCTGTCTGCCTGCCTGATCACCCCTAACTGCCCCCCTGCTGGCCTGGTCGCCCCTCACTGCCCCCCTGCCAATCTGGTCACCCCACTCAGCCTGCTGTTTGGTCATTACTGTGTGGGCATCCTGACCAATTTGCATATTACCCTTTTATTAGTATAGATACTGATCTTTTTGTTGAATTGACAACCTTTCATCCTCATTTCCATTTTTAAGCCTGTGAATATTTTCTTTGTCATGTTGCATCAGTTTTCAAAATCAGATAATTTAAATGCTTTGTAGAACTCTGATAATTTTCTGATGTGCTTTATTACAATGTCTGTTTCATCTTTATTTTGTAGTAAGAGTACAATTTTATAGTTAAGAACATTACTTCCTGAATGGGCAGTTTCTGTCCTTGAGTTTAAATCAGAGAGTTCATATCTCAGGGATGGGGAGCTGGATAATGGGAAGGCGCCGCCCATGGGGGTCCCAGAGCTTCTGCATGCAGAGGCCCTCTCTCTTCTGGGCCATGGCCACTCTTGCCAACACTACTGCTTCCTCTAAAGCCACTACTGCTACATTTAGTCATTCAAATTTGGATACTTTTTACAGTGCAGAAAGCACTGTTAGTAATTATACTGAGGCAATAGGTAAAAACTGGACCCATTCTGTACAACCTGGGACATCTGGTCAAACTACCTGTCAAACACAAAAGGCTCACAATTCCTTGACTACTCTCTTTGAGTGATCTTTGCTTCTCCTTCAAACTAGCCAATCACAGTTGTACATGTACCCAGGAGCTGCTCCATGTTGGAAATGTAAACTACAATCTCCCACCCAGTTTCTCCTGTTGATACCCCTCCTGCATGCCTTCATGTGCATTGACAACCTTCTCAGTCCCAAAGAAAAGAAAGCCCTGATACCTGGGTGAATTTTGTCCCAATCTATTTGTCCTTTGCCAGCTGCCTTGTCCTTCCTGCCCAGCCTGGGCCCTGAAGTTCTTACTCTGATGCTCTCAGGAACACTTCAGCTTCAACAGGCCCAGGGACATCCAGTTCCCAGATACACCCCTCCAAGTGTCTCTGTTTCTCTATTTGACAGGAGTTGACAGGGGTTGACATGGGTTCTAGAGAAATGGCCACAATTGTGCCATTTTGATTCTATGCCTTTCAATTCAACTGAGGACCAGCCAAGAATCCTTGAATTCCCCATGTGCTTGGCACTCTCAAACATCTTCCCTTGATCTATGAACTGAAGAACTATTTTGGGGTTTGAGGGAGGGGACAAGGGAGGGTTGTCTAGTGCCTTATCCAGTCTCCTGTTTCCTCCAAGTAGTTGTTTTGTTTTGTTTCTTGATGGTTAAAATCTCTACCCTTGAGCTCAGCTCTCCATGTCTGGTCTTCTCTTTGGCTTGCCTCTTTCAGCCCTGTCCAGTCTCCCTTCCAGGGCTGCAGACCTCTGGAACAATGGGTAAATTCTGCTTCCCAGGTCGTGATGCCCCAACCTGATGAGTGCCGAGTGAACCAAGTGTTGAAGCCGATGTCAGTTTGCATGGTCCCATCTCTAAGTATATAGGTATGTGCCCTCACAAGGGGATCACAATGGGAGGGACCCCATCTCTGCCTGTCACACCCTTGCTTGGTAGACCTTGATTTATTGTTTGTGATAGAACCTCATCCATGGCTCTGCCTTTGACATCCTTATTGTTCCTGCTGGTTCCAAGGGAAGCCCTGTTCTCTGCTCTGCCTAGGCTAGCAGTTACCAAGCACACTTTGGCTTTCTGAGGGAATGGAATTCTGTGAAAGGATAGAGTCGGGATGCTTGGGTCTGGATTTGAGACCTTATCCAGTTTTTATGACTTAGCACCCTCAGATATAAGTTTCTTTCCTATTGACCCTGGATTACTTGTCCCTCAAGCATCAGTCAGAGTGTGACTGCCTAAGGTTCAGGAAGGAAAGGCCACTATCTTCCCTGTGTAGTCTTTCACATCAGAGGGCCACATCTTGAAGGGTGGTGGCACTTCCCTCTGCCCCTCTTCTCAGCCCTGCAGCAAGGCTCGGGCAGGAAAGGCTGATGCAGCCATGTCAAGCCTCATCTGGGAATTAATCTTGCTGGGTTGGGGCAAGAAGGACAATGAAACTTACCCTTAGAAGCAAATCTATCCTCCTCTGGGACTCTGCTTTCAGGAGCAGAATAAAGAAGTTATTGAAAACTTGGTCACCAGATTGTATCTTAACCTCTGCTTTCTAGAATCAATAGCCTCTTCTCAGGACTCTTAGAAGGGCTCAGATCACCTCTGGAGTCAGGGACATGAGACAATTCCTGCCTTGGTGAGGCAGCGTTAAGGAAACACCTCTCTAGCAACACTCTTACCTCCTGAGGGGTTCTAGATCTTTCCACCTACAAACAATGATTTTTCACTCCCTGGTGATACCAGAACCTCCTCTGTTACCTAATAAGCCCATGAGAAGCCTTTTAAAATTTCACTGAGAATTAGTAGAGCTTTTGCAGAGGTTAGGAATTCATAGGGGTTTCCCTGCCAGAGGTTCATTAATGGAATGCCAGCTGTCTGGCATAGTAGGAGCTCCAGTTTTACATCTGAAGGGTGAGAAACAAAAGAGATGGAGATGAAGGAGAAGGTGGGGGTGGAGGTGGAGACAGAGGTAGAGATAGAGGTGGAGATGGAGGTGGAGGTGGAGGTGGAGGTGGAGATGAAGGTGGAGGTAGAGATAGAGATGGAAGTGGAGGTAGAGGAGGAGGTAGAGGTGGGGGTGGAAATGGAGGTGGAGGTGAAGGTGGGGGTGGGGGTAGTGGTGGGGGTGGGGATGGGGGTTGGGTGGGGATGGAGAAAGAAGTGAAAATGAAGGTGGCAATGGACTCTTCCTAAAGCTACCAAGGGAAGGAGACCAGTAAGGGGATGTCTTCTTTCCACCATGGACCCTGGACTAATCTTCTACAATAAATGAGTTGCAAATGGCAAAATCCACTGGGCTGGAAGGAATTCTAAGCTAAGAAATTGTAAATGGGCAGAAGGTCCATGCTGAGAGGTCTAATGGAAAGCCTTCTTCCTAATATATTTATTTAAAACAACAACTAGGGTTTTACTTATCAGTTATAGGACTTCAGTACCTTATTCTTTCCCTTCCATATAATCATTTTCTCGAGAAGATAAATATTGAATATGTTCAATATCTAAGTGTGGGTAGAGAGAAGACAATTTATCATGGGTATACCTAAGCTGTGGGAGATGGATGCAGAACATTAGAAAAAATGAATCAGTAATGCAGATAAGGATTAAGAGAAAATTTGAGCCCTGGTCAGTGTGGGTCAGCTGGCTAGATGCCATCTGCACCAAAAGGCTGCTCGTTCAACTCCTGGTCAGGGCACATGCTCAGGTTTCGGCCTTGATCCCTCAGAGGGGGGTGTGCAAGAGGCAGCTGACAGATGTTTTTGCTCTCATATCAATGTTTATCTATATCTCTAAAAGTCAATTTTAAAAAATCTTTAAAAGAGAGATAGTGGGAGGGAGAAAGAGAGAGAAGAGGGAGAATTTGAACATAAAAGCTAGTATGGGGCAGTTTTCTTGTCCTGTTTGTTCTGATATTTTAAAGAATGGATAGGGGAGAAACCAATATGGCAGTATAGGTGAACAACTAAACTGATGCCTCACACAACAATTTCAAAACTACAACTAAAAGACAGAATGGACATCATCCAGAACCACAGGAAAGCTGGCTGAGTAGTCATTCTACAACTAGAAGGAAAGAGAGGGGCTCATGGAGATTCAGAGGAGCTGCAAAAATCTGCAGTACGGAGACATGCGCATGGAGAGAGCAAGTGGTGGAGTGCCTGGCTGGCTTCTTCTGGCAGGAGGAGACAGAGACTAACAACTGTACTGAACCCCTTCTCCTACAGCACTTAACTCCCGTTCCGGGTGAGACTCATACAGGGGGAGTCTGGTCTGTGAACCCAGTTTCAGACAAAATCCCGGGGACCCAGACTCATATGATCCTGGAGCACAGGGGAGCCAGAAAGACAGCGGTCTAGAGGCACACACACACACACACGCATGCACACAGAGATGGCTCCAGCGATTACCAAGAGACACTTGAGACCCAGGGGCTGCATAGGGTAGGGCTGAATGAAAGCCAAGGCAGTCCGCTAAGCCCTGAGACTCCAGCCCATCCAAGCTCAACAGAGAGGCTTTTGCAGTTTGCCAGGTCTTGTATCATAAGGCTGATTCCAACACAGAAGGTCTCCTGGCATAGTGAAAATGCAGAAACAAAGGAACAGATCACAAAACAAAAGAAATGGAAGAAAACAAACCACTGGATATAAAGTTCAAAACCACGGTTATAAGGTTTTTCAAGAATTTCCTAGAAAAGATGGATAAATTTAGTGAGACCCAAGAGGAGATGAAAAAATACCACCTAGAAATTAAACATACACTGACTAAAATAAAAAAATATTATACAGAGACCTAACAACAGACGAGAGAAACACAAGAATCAAGTAAAAAATTTGAAATATAAAGAAGCAGAAAACACTCAACTGGAAAAGCAAGAAGAAAAAAGAATCCAAAAATGTGAAGGTAGTGTAAGGAGCCTCTGGGGCAACTTCAAGTGTACCAAAATCAGAATTACGGGGGTGCCAGAAGAAGAGAGAGAGCAAGATATTGAAAAACTATTTGAAGAAATAATGACTGAAAACTTCCCCCACCTGGTGAAAGAAATAGACTTACAAGTCCAGAAAGGACACAGAACACCAAATAAAAGGAATCCAAAGAGGACTACACCAAGGCACATCATAATTAAAATACCAAGAGCAAAAGACAATGAGAGAATATTTAAAGCAGCAAGAGAAAAACAGTTAATTACCTACAAGGGAGCACCTATATAATTGTCAGCTGATTTCTCAACAGAAACTATGCAGGCCAGATGGGAGTGGCAAGAAATATTCAAAGTGATGAATAGCAAGAACCTACAACCAAGACTACTCTAGCCAGCAAAGCTATCATTGAAAATCAGATAAAGAGCTTCACAGATAAGAAAAAGCTAATGGAGTTCATCAACACCAAACCAGTATTATATGAAATGGTGAAAAGTACTCTTTAAGAAGAGGAAGAAGAAAAAGGTAAAGATAAAAATTATGAACAATAAATACATATCTATCAACAAGTGAATCTAAAAATTAAGTGAATTAAAAATCTGATAAACAGAATAAACTGGTGAATATAATAGAATCAGGAGCAGAGAAAGGGATTGGACTGACAATTCTCATGGGGGAAAGGGGTGAGGGGGGTGCAGGGAGAGACTGAACAAAAATCATACACCTATGGATGAGGACAATTGCGGGGGCATGTAAGGGTAGAGGGAGGGGTGGGAGCCGGTTAGAGGGGAGCTATTGGGGGGAAAAAGAAAAACAAATGTAATAATTTGAACAATAAAGATTAAAAAACAAACAAAAGAAAGAATGGATAATCTGCTGAATCTTTTAAGGCACTGGCTCTCAAACATGCTGCTCTGTTGACTAATGAATTTGCCGACCGCTGCCTTAGGGAAAAACATTTAAAAAAACATTTTAATAATGTACTAATATTTTTAACCTGAAGTCAAAACTTCTGGGTAAGGGTAATGTCTTACGCAATGGTTAGCAAACTCATTAGTCAACAGAGTGGAAAACCACAGCTCAAGAGCCGCATGTGTCTCACAAGTTGCAGTTTGCCAACCACGGTCCTAGAGCATGGTTCTCAAACTTGAGTGGTCACTAGAAATACAGGCCTGCCTTCTTTGATTGCCCTCACTTTATTGAGATTTAAGATGGTACAGTTTTTAAAAATTGAAGTTAAGACCCTCCACCAGCAAAAAGATTAGAATTCACTGTATTGCAAAGATCAGGAATGAACCCACAATATCACTGAGGTGTGCCTATATTTGGGGGCTCTTTAAAAGACAGAGGTCTGGTTTGGCTCAGTGGATAGAGCATCGGTCTGCACACTGAAGGATTCCAGTTTCGATTCTGGTCAAGGACATATGTCCAGGTTGCAGGCTCCATCTCTAGTGGAAGGCGTGCAGAAGGCAGCCAACCAATGATTTTCTTTCTTTTTTTCTTTTCCTCCTTTTTTTTTTTTTTTAAAAAAAATTAATGTATTACATGTGTACACATCTTCCCATTGCCTCCCCCACCCCACTCCCATACTTGCCCTCACCCCTCAGTGTCTTGTGTCCATTGGTTATGCTATATGCATGCATACAAGTCTTTCAATTTATTTCTGATCTACCTCACCTCTCCCTAACCTTCCCTCTGTAATTTGATAGTCTGTTTGATGCTTTACTCCCTCTGTATCTTTTTGTTCATCAGTTTATAATGTACTTTATTATCCACAAATGAGTGAGATTATGTGGTATTTTTCTTTCATTGACTGGTTTGTTTCACTTAGCATAATGCCTTCCAGGTTGCTGCAATAGTAAGAATTGCTTCTTTTTTATGGCAGCATAGTATTCATGGTTTTCTGATCCAGTCATCTGCTGGCAGGCACCTAGGCTGTTTCTAAATCTTAGCTATTGTAAATTGTGCTGTTATGAACATAGGGGTGCATATATCCTTTCTGATTGGTGTTTCTAGTTTCTTAGGATATATTCCTAGGAGTGGGATTACTGGGTCAGATGGGAGTTCCATTCTTAGTTTTTTTGAGGAAATTCCATACTGTTCTCCACAGTGGCTGCACCAATGTGCATTCCCACAAGCAGTGCATAAGGGTTCCTTTTTTTCTGCATCCTTGCCAACACTTACCATTTGTTGATTTGTTGATGATAGCCATTCTGACAGGTGTGCAATGGCATCGCATTGAGGTTTGATATAAATCTTCCCGATAATTAGTGACTTTGAGCATGTTTTCATGTGTCTCTTGGCCTTCCTTTTCTTCTTTCAAAAAGATTCTATTTAGGTCCATTGTCCATTTTTTTTATTGGGTCATTTATCTTTCTTTTATTAAGTTCTATAAATTGCTTGTAGATTTTGGAGATTAAACCTTTATCAGTGATAACGTTTGCAAATATGTCTCCCATATAGTGGGCTTTCTTGTTCTTTTGTTGATGTTTTCTTTTGCTGTGCAAAAGCTTTTTATTTTGATGTAGTCTCATTTGTTTATTTTTTCTTTAGCTTCCCTTGCCCTAGGAGCAGTACAAGTGAAGAAGTTCCTTCGGCATATGTTTGAGATTTTGCTGCCTGTGGATTTCTCTAGTACTTTTATAGTTTCGCATCTCATGTTTAAGTACTGTATCCATTTTCAGTTTATTTTTGTGTATGGTGTAAGTTGGTGGTCTAGTTTCATTTTTTACACATATCTGTCCAATTTTTCCAATACTATTTATGGAAGAGACTGTCTTGACTCCTTGTATGTTCATGCCTCCTTTGTCAAATATTAATTGAGCATAGTGGTTTGGGTCGATATATGGGTTCTCTATTATATTCCATTGGTATATATGTCTGTTCTTGTGTCAATACCAGGCTGTTTTGAGAACAATGGCTTGGTAATACAGCTTGAAATCTGGTATTGGGATCCCATGTACTTTATTCTTCTTTCTCAGGATTGCTGTGGCTATTCGGGGTGTTTTTTTTTTTATTCCAGATGAATTTTTGGAGAGTTCTTTCTAGGTCTGTGAAATATGCCATTGGAATTTTAATGGGGAGTGCATTGAATCTATAGATTGCTTTCGGCAGTATGGACATTTTAATGATGTTGATTCTCCCAATCCATGAACATGGTATGTTCTTCCATCTGTTTACATCTTCCTCTATCTCTTTTTCCAGTGTCCTGTAGTTTCCCGCATATAGCTCTTTTACCTCCTTAGTTAACATTATTCCTAGGTATCTTAATTTTTTTGGTGTCATGGTAAATGGGATTGCTTTTTTAGGTTTTTTTTTTCTGTAAGCTCATTACTGGTGTATAGAAATGCCATAGATTTCTTGGTATTAATTTTGTATCCTGCTACATTGCCAAAATCATTTATTAAGTCCATTAGTTTTTTGATGGAGTCGTTCGGGTTTTTTATATACAATATCATGTCATCTTCAAATAAGGACAGCTTTATTTCTTCTTTTCCAGTTTGGATGCCTTTTATTTCTTCTTCTTGTCTGATAGGAATGGCTAATACTTCCAGTACTATGTCGAACAGGAGTGGTGAGCGTGGGCATCCCTGTCTAGTTCCTGTTCTTAGGGGAAATGGTTTTAGTTTTTGCCCATGGAATATGATGTCAGCTGTGGGTTTATCATATTATATTGAGGTATGATCATTCTATTCCCACCTTGTTGAAAGTTTTATCAAGAAAGGGTGTTGGCCGAGACCGTTTTGGCTCAGTGGATAGAGCATCGGCTTGCGGACTGAAAGGCCCCAGGTTCGATTCTGGTTGGAGGCATGTTCCTTGCTTGCGGGCACATCTCCACTGTGGGGCATGCAGGAGGCAGCTGATCGGTGTCTCTCTCTCTCATCGATGTTTCTGACTTTCTATCTCTCTCCCTTCCTCTCTGTAAAAAAATCAATAAAATATATTTTTTTAAAAAAGGAAAGGGTGTTGGATTTTGTCAATCAATTGATATGACTGTAATTTATATCTCTCAGTTTGTTTATGTGCTATATCACATTTATTGTTTTGTGGATATTGTATCATCCTTGCATTCTTGGGATAAATCCAACTTGGTCATAGTGTATGATCTTTCTGATGTATGGCTGGATCTGATTTGCTAGAATTTTGTTGAGGATTTTGGCATCTATGTCCATGAGAGATATTGGCCTGTAATTTCCTTTCATTGTATTTTCTTTATCTGTTTTTGGTATTAGAATGGTACTGGCTTTATAGAAGAAGCTTGGAAGTGTTCCTTCCTCTTGAATTTTCTGGAATAGTCAGAAGAGAATAGGTTTTAATTCTTCATTGAATGTTTGGTAAAACTCTCATGTGAAGCCATCTGGCCCTGGGCTTTTGTTTGCTGGAAGCGTTTTGATGACTGCTTCAATTTCTTCTGTAGTTTTTGGACCATTGACATGTTTAAATTCTTTCTTATTGAGTTTTGGAAGGTTATATTTTTCTAGGAATATATCCATTTCCTCCAAGTTGTCCAGTTTGTTGGAATAGAGTTGCTCATAGTATTCTTTAGCAATCCTTTGTATTTTGGTAGGGTCTGTTGTTATTTTTCCTTTTTCAGTTTTGATTTTGTTTATTTGGGTCCTCTCTCTTTGCTTGTTGGTGAGCCTGGTTAGAGGTTCATCAATCTTGTTTATCCTTTCAAAGAATCAGCTCTTGGTTTTGTTGATCTTTTCTATTGTTTCTTTGGTCTCTATGTTGTTTATCTTCACTCTCATCTTTATTATTTTCTTCCTTCTGCTTACACTGGACTTTTCTTGTTGCTCTCTTTCTAGTTCTTTTAGTTGTAGGGTTAGATAATTTATTACCATTGTTTCTCATTTTTTGCAGTAGGCTTGAGCTATGAACTTCCCTCTCAAGACTGCTTTCACTGTGTCCCACGGATTTTGTATTGTTGTATTTTCATTGTCATTTGTTGCCATGATATTTTTTTATTTCTTCCTTGATCTCTCTGGTAACCCAGTCATTGTTTAATAGCTTACTGTTTGGTCTCCATGTGTTTGATTTCTTTGTATTGTTTTTATTGTAGTTGATTTCCAGTTTTATGCCACTGTGATCTGAGAAATTGCTTGATATGATTCTATCTTCTTGAATTTGAAATGACTTTGCCTATGACCCATATAGTCTATCTTTGAAAATGACCCATGTGCACTTGAGAAGAATGTATATTCTGTGGCTTTTGGGTGAAATGTTCTGAAGATGTCAATTCCATCTGGTTTAGTGAGTCATTAGGATTGATGTTTCTTTTCTGATTTTTTTTGTTTGTTTGTTTAGAGGATTTGTCCAATGGTGATAGTGGGGCATTAAAGTCTCCTACTATGATTGTTTTGCTGTAAATCTCTCCCCTGATATCCTGATATCCTCCAGGAGTTTCTTATGCATTTGGGCTCTCCTGTATTGGGTGTGTATATGTTTACCAAAGTTATTTCTTCTTGTTGGATTGCTCCTTTTAGTATTTTAAAGTGACCTTCTTTATCTTTTGTTATGTCCTTCACTTTGAGATCTAATTCATCATATATAAGTATTACTACCACAGCTTTTTTTCATTTCCATTTGCCTGAAATACCTTTTTCCATTCCTTCACCTTCAGTCTGTTTGAGTCTTTTTTTCTGAGGTGGGTTTCCTGTAGACAGCAGATATATGGGTCGTGTTTTCTTATCCAATACATTACCTTATGTCTTTTGATGAGGGCATTTAATCTTTTACATTTAAAGTTATTTTTGATAAGTACTTATTTGTCACTATTTTTATTCTTAACCTCTATGTTCCTGTTTTGCTTCCTATTTCTTTTTGTTCCAGCAGACCCTTTAGCATTTCTTGCATTACTGGTTTAGTGATAATAAATTTCCTTAGTCCTTTTTTGTCTGTGAAGCTCCTTATGTCACCTTCAATTTTGATTGATAGTCTTGCTTGGATTCAGAGCCTTCCTTTGCATGACTTTATATTTCATTCCATTTTCTTCTGTCCTGATGTGTTTCTGTTGAGAAATCAGTTGCTAGTCTGATGGGGGTTCCTTTGTAGGTAACTTTTTGTCTCTCTCTGGCTGCTTTTAAGAGTCTTACTTTGTCATTGTTGTTTGCCAATTTAATTACAATGTATTTTGGCATTGGTCTTTTGGGGTTCATTTGCTTGTGACTCTGTGAGCTTCTTGGATTTGTGTGGGTTTTTTCTTCCCTATATCAGAGAAATTTTTTGTCATTATTTCTTCAAACAGGTTTTCTATTCCTTGCTCAGTTTCCTCTCCTTCTGGAACCCCTATTATACAGATATTGTGTTTCGTATTGTCCCATAGTTCCCTTAAACTCTCCTCTTGCTTTTTATTTATTTATTTTCTAGAAGCTGCTTTACTTGGGTATTTTTTCCTATTTTTCTTCTAGCTCACTGATGCAGTCCTCAGCTTCTTCTAGCCTACTCTGGATACTTTCTATTGAGTTCTTTACAACAGCGATGTCATTTTTCATTTCTCCTTGGTTCTTACTCATATTGTTGAGTTTGTCTCCCATTCTTTTCAGTCACCTTATCACCGTTTCTCTGAATTCTTTCTCTGGCAGGTTGCTTGCCTCCATTTCGTTTACTTCCTTTTCTGGTGATGCCTGCTTTTCTTTCATATGCAGGCTGTTTCTTTGTCTCCCCATGGTATCTCTTCTCCAATGTCTGGTTATGTAGTTCTCTCTCTTCTGCATATATTTACAAACAAAAAGAATAAGCAAAACAATCTCACAAAAAAGCATAAAAAATCAATATAATCAACATTCAAGCAAACACCAATGACAGGATAGAGAGAAAAACAATTTTTGGAAAGTGAAGACAGAGAAGAGAGAGGTATGTATGGACTTGGAGCAGGGAATTGGGATTTAGATATATAAGTAGGGTGAAATTTTAACAGATGGTAAAAAAAAATAGGGAAAATATACAGTAGGAAAATGGTAAGAGAAACAGGGCAACAAAAGGGGAAAAGTTAGGAGGAGATTGATGGCATAAAGGTAGAATTGAGATACAGTAAAATGATGCTAGAGAGATGAAACTAGAATGTAGACCACTAATTTCAAATAAAATGACAATTTTTTAAAGAAAAAGGTAAAATAGTAGTAGTAATAATACTGATTGAAAATAAAAATTTAATAATTAGAAAGGTAAAATCAAGTGAGGAAAAAAGAAAAAAAATAGTTTCTTAAGTAAAAGATGAAAAAATAAAAATAAAAAAATAGAATGTGCAGTAGTGAAGGTCATTTACTTCCTCTGTTGTTCTGTTTGGTGTGTCTGTTTCCTAGCCAGGACAGTATTGCAGTTCCCTGGGTCCCACTGCTCCTCCATGTTGTAAACCAGTCCTGATTTTTAAGGAGGTGGTGTGTCTTGATTTCTTTATTTATTTGTGATTACACAAGAATCAATTTGTGATTCAGCCCCTGGGTGGCAGTGTTTCTGAATTGACCTCCAAGACTATAGGTCCTCTCTAGCCTGTGCTGAGATCCTGCTTTCCCTGTGGCACTCAATACTAGTTTGTGAAAGTGGGCTGCCACAGAGCTGGTTCTCCAATGGTCACTCCCCATTCTGACCTCCAGGTTCCTGAAAAACAACTTTCCCCTGCAGTCTCCTAAGGTGTCCCCAACTGGGTGATCTTATGTATTGGGCTCAGCAATCAGAAGCAAGGATCTGAAGAGGAAAGAGCACAAGTGCATGAACTCCTCTCCTCCCTCATGTCCAAGCAGCTGGCATACTTTTAAAACTCCCAGGCTGTCCCACTGCGTCAGATCAAAATGGGTTGCTTTCTAGAGATGATCTCTGTTAGCAGCTCTGTGGACCCTTTCCACATTAATGAATCACACCAGCCTCAACAGCCATGGATCTCTCCAGGCGCAGACTCCCCTTGGTCCTCCAGCTTTCACAGTGTGTGGGCTTCTCTTTCCTGCAGGACCAAAGATCTCACATCATCCCAGGCGAAATTTGTCCTTTCCATGGTGGAGTGTAGAGCTCCTCTGAATCCACATGTTTGTGCCAATTGGGGATCAGTGTTCTGGGGTTTCCAGCTGCTTGGTTGGTGCACAGTTGTAGATTCTCAGGCTTCTGATAATATCCACCTTCCTCTTCAAGATGGCGTGTTCTCTGTGTCCAAGCTAGTGGCTCCAGGAGGGAACCCAGCAGCAGAAGGGCTGCCTGGTCAGGACACTCCTGTCCAGCAGTCCCCCACTTTCTCCTGGAATATAGTTGTCCCTTAACTCACCAACAAACACTCCCCATGCAACCCTCAGCTGTTCCCTCTGTCTGCTCCAGGACAAGACTTGGGACACGTCCGTCTATTCCACCCCCATTTTTTCATCCTCAATGATTCTCTTTCATCATTGATGTTTCTATATCTCTTTCTCTCTCTCCCTTCCTCTCTTAAACAAATATATATTTTAAAAAGTGGAAAACAAAACACAGAGGGCTGGCCTCTCTCCTGAGGCATGTCTGTAGTGGGTCTGAAAATGTGCATCTCCAACATATAACCTGGTGGTGATGTTGCTGAGCTCAGGGACCACGATTTGAGAACCGACATTTTAGGACAGTAGCTGGCAAACTTATTAGTCAGCAGAGCCAACTATCAACAGTACAACAATTGAAATTTCTTTTGAGAACTAAATTTTTTAAACTTAAACTTCTTCTAATGCCACTTGTTCAAAATAGACTTGCCCAGGCTGTGATATTTTGTGGAAAAGCCACACTCAAGGGGCCTGCCAGTTGCAGTTTGCTGACTACTGTTTTAGGGGAATAAATGTTGACTGCTTTTTCCATGAAAATATGCATGTGTATTCAATCTATAGACTTGACTAGCCAGTGTGTCTCACTCTTATGTGCATCTGGAAGCCACGTGTGCATGTAGGGGTGAAGGGAAAAGTAAGTCCAAGCAAAGAGGGGGTACAACATGTAAGTTCAAATCGGAGAACCTCTCATTTCTATCTCCACTTGTTTTGTTCAAGTTGTGACTGAGGAACTGTGTTCATTTTTGGTCCTGTACTACCCCTGACAAAATAAGCCATAGTTATTTGCATATAGAAAGATAATTTGCAATATGAGTAGTCATGTTTTCTCTAGTCGTGCACCAGAGACTGGGCTGCCCCTCTGGAGCCAGCAGGCTCTACCTTGAAAAAGCCCCAAAGAGCATCTCAGTGTCAGAGGTGACTGACTAAGGAACTGACCCTGCTCCTCCTATGAGATAGACTTGATCCAAGGGCATAGTTGGGAAACCAAATGGGTGGTTTGGAAGGCAGTCTAAAGGAGAAGGAGGTAAGGAGGTGGTGGAGGTGGATCGGGCCCTTCTGCAGGCATTAGTCAATCCCCTCTCCCTGACTGCCCACCTTTGGAGTGAGGTCAGGAAACCAGAAAGGGAGATAGTTTCAACATTGATTTTGTGTGTGTGTGTGTGTGTGTGTGTGTAGGGCCGGCAGTAGTGGAGGGTGAAGGGGGAGGTGCACATACACCCAGAAAGAGGAGGTTTGAAATTCTGGAGTAGATTAGAGTGGTGCAACCTCTTCTGGTCTACCCCTCAGGGCTCCAGCAGAGCCTGAGTTTAAGGGGCCTGCAGCATCCCCTTTTCTCCTTCCCCCATCCCAGCCTCAGAAAGACCAAGGACCCAGAGACAACTCCTCTGGGACAAGAATCAAATAACCTGAATCCTTAGCTCTTCCTCTTTTTCTGAGTCCACCCCCAAAAGGTTCGAAAGAAACCATAATAGATTAACAAGGAACTATGCCCTAAGAAGGAGGAAGGAGGCCCAGAGCTACATCTAGGTTACAAAAAGCATTTTGAATTTTCAGAATATCACCAATGATTACATTCAATCACAATTAGTTAATGTTTTCTGAAATCACACACATATATACACATGTAGATGTAGATCATTGGAAGCTGACATGGTAGGCTGAGGCTAACTCGGAAGCTCTCCGTGTTGAATGAAAGACTGTCAATAGCATTAAAATTTAGGAACTCTGTTTTGCCACACCCCTCACTTTACAAATGTTTAGATTAAAGGTCTTTTGTTACCACCAAATTTTTAACATTATCTTGTGGGAAGTAGGAGGTACCTGCCAATATGTCCTCCTGTGTATCTTCTGAGCTTCCAGGAAACTTACACTCATGCTTCTTCTATTCTACCTCTCCCTTTAATTTGAGTCTTCTTATCAGATGTAAAACATGCTGTGTTTTTTCTTTAATCCTCACCCAAGGATATGTTTTTATTGATTTTTAGAAGAGAGAAAAAAACATCTATGTGAGAGAAACATTTATCAGCTACCTCCCATACAGACCCCAACTGGGGATCAAACCTTCAACCTAGGTATGTGCCCTGATAGGAAATCAAACCTGCAACCTTTTGGTGTCCTGGAGAACAATGCAAACAATTGAGCCACCGGGCCAGGGGTATGCTTGTGTTTTGATTTACTACCTGACTCATTGATATTCACCTTCCATTTTCTCATCTCCTATTCAGGTTAATTTGCCTCCTGTCTCAGAAGAGTTGTCTTGGGCACAGCTGGTCCTTGGGTCTTTTTGAAGCTGGTTTAGGGGAATGAGGAAAGGGATGGTGCAGGCCCCTTAAACCCAGGCTCTGAGGAGTGGTCAGGAAGAGGTTGCACCACTCTGATCTACTCCAGGATTTCAAAACTTCTCTTATATTTGATACTATTGGTCACTCTTATCTTCTTGTTTCCCTCTTTCCATTTATTGTCCCTGGCAGCTCCTTCACAAGCTCATCCTCTCCATGGCCATTCAATGCCAATCCTCAAGATAGACTCCCAGCCTTCTTCTCTTCTTGCTCACTATCCTCTCTCCCTCAGGCCTAGCCTAACTCCTCCTTACCCAAGCCTTCAAATCATCACTGTTGGATTCATCTCTTATCTGAGCTCAGCTTTGTTTACCCAACTGCCAACTCAACATCTCTTTTGGGGAGATCAAAAGCCTTCAAACTACTTGCTCTCATGATTTTCTCCCTCAATCCCTGCCCTCTTTCCATCTCAGTGAACCGGCACCGACATCCATCCTTACCCATAAGCAAGAACCTATGGCTTTCTCCTGATGACTCCCTCTGCTTCACTGTCCATGGTATCTATCAGCAAGTTCTGTGCACTGAATTTCCTAAACATCCCTCAGATTCTTCTTCTTACTATTCCATAACATCACTCACATCAAGCTTCTACCAGCTGCCATGTAGATGGCTCAAGATGCCATTCTGACCATGCCACCTCTTTGCAGAAGCATGCCAGAGGCTTCCCTTTGCATGTGGGACAAAGATAAGATGTTCAACCTGGACAGATGGCTGCACTAGATTTGGTCCTTTTTCAGTCTTTTCATATTCTAATAACTCCTTCTTCCTTGTTCTTCCAGCAGCACTGACCTTTCCTCAGTTTCTCCAACTCAGTCTGCTCCCTGTTTTCACAGGACCCCTGCACACCAACTTACCTCTTACTGAAATATTTCTACCTCATTAAATCTATTCTTAGCTCAAGAGGCAATTCCTTAATTATTAATTTCTTGTCTTTATGAATTTTATCAACTCATTTTGTAATACTATGTATCCATAACAATTTGTATTATATGCGTTGATCATTTTGCATTTGCTTACTGTTAATATTTCCATATTACAATGGTTAAATCTGTAAGGTCCATTGTGTTGTAAGTGCTAGTACAGTGCCTGGGAATGAATGGGTATTCAATAGATATTTATTGGAGAAATAAAGGAAGGACATAAAGAAGCCTGATAGGGAGTGAGGAAATGGGGAGAGAATAAATGAATGAGTGCTCACATGTATATTGCCCTTCAGAATCATTGGAAACAGGCCAGTCCAACATGACAAGGGAACACAGTCTATCTGAATTCACTCATACAGTAAACAAATATTTGTTTGTTATTTATTCACTATTAAAGTAGCATGCTTTTTTTCTGATTTTGAACATAAATGTTCCATTTGGAAACGATGAAAAAAACACCCCAAATATAAAAGAGAAATAACCAAGTTATCTTTCATTCCATAGTCTAATGATGAACTACTGTTATAATAATTTGGCATATTTCTTTACAAGTTTTTTCTATGCATATATAGTATATACTGTAAGTAGGATCATTGTATGCTTCTTTTTATTAATGATATATTATGAACATTTCCTTGTGTTAAGAATTTCCACGAACACTTTGCATTTACATTGCTAAAATGCATTCTATTGCATGGATGTATGTCATTTAGACATATTTCCATTCACTGTTGGATATTTAAGGGCTGGGCACTTTGTCATTTCTATATATATGCGTTGTGAGGGCCCAGTGCTGTGGTAGCAGGTGGATTTTGGGAAAACAGGAGGCAGCTTTTTCAAGTGGTTGAAGAGAACATTTATTTGTTTTCAGGTTGCTGAGCCTGGGGCGGTGTCCTCAGAATGCAACATATTGTCAATCAAGGTAATAAGCTCTCATCTTTCAAGTGTCCACCTGCTCCTCGGGGTGGTTTGGCTTCAGCACATCTAGCCTCCAAATTCGGGCGAGGAGCTGGAGATGTGCGGCCTGGCACCGCCACTTGCCCCAAGCAGAGCCCTGCCCTCCCCACCCCCGCCCTCCGCCCTTCCCTGCCCTTCCCGGCCCCTCCCCGTAGGTCCCTCACTAAGGTTCCCAGAGATTCTCCTTCAGCCACAGCCCCGGGCGACCTCGCACGTCTTTCCGCCCCCTAATTAGCCATACTCCAGAACTGCAGGCCCCGCCCCGCAGCCAGGGCCCCGCCCCCGCAATCCGGGCTCCAGGGTTGCCCCGCCCCGCTCCGCCTCACCCTGCCCCGCCGGCGACTCGTGAGACGCAGGGGCGGTGCCCTGCGCGATGACGTGAGCGGGCGTGCGCGGTGACGGCCCTCGTCCCTGTTACTCAGCGGAGCGACCGAGGCCGGACTACGCGGTCCCAGAAGCCGAGCTGTGGACAACGCTGGTTAACGGCTGCGGCGACCGCCCGGACAGCGCCCGTCCCTCCGGCTGTCTCCCCTGTCGCCTTTCGCTGTGCTGCTCGGGTAAGCGCGGGAGAAGCAGCAGGGCCGCGGCCGGCGGCCCCGCCGTGTTTATGTTATTGTGCCGTCGCCACCTTCCCCTCCGCCGAGACCTCCTCCCGCAAGTGGGCGCGGGAGCGCGCGGTGTAGGGGGGGCGCGTGGCGCGCGGGAACAATTGCGGCCTGGGAGGCGGGGGCTGGCCTGTGGCTTGTGGCTGTGGGATCCCTGCTCTCTCGGGCCATCGCCCTCCTTTTGCCGCTCCAATTCCGCCCTTCCATCCTCGCAGGGGTCCCACGTCCACGTCGAGAGGGGAAAATGCAGCAAGGGCGGGGAGAGGCGGCAAGTTCTGAAACACTTTGAGGAAGATTGGGCCTGAGGCGCCTCGGTGGCCCCGCCGCGTCCAGGCTGCCACCCTCGCAGTGGGCACCTGCTGAGAGAGCGCTCGGGCCACCCAGCCCCAACGCCGCCCCCCTCCAGGGATCTTGTTTTGTTTCTCGGTGGTTTCTTTGTGTTAACGATCTGGCGAGCTCGGCGTGGAGCACGGCTGGGGGGCAGTCAGCTCTGGCTGCGGGGAAGCCAGCCTTGGATGGGGCGGAGGTGTCCATCAAGCGCGGCGCAGCTTCCGTGGATGGCGCGCATTTCTCTTGAGGTCACTCACTGGTGACCTTTTGACTTTTTCACCCCAGCCTCCCATCTCTTTGTCTTGCACTTGTGTTCCCAAGCCTTAGGTAGTAAATCCCAGTCCATTTTTAATTATTTTGATTCACATTTTTTAATTTCTGAAAGTTCCTCATCAGATGTTTACATGCTGAGTGCTTAGTACCAGATAATGTCTAGATGTTACTATTTTTACCTCTGAAATTCAGTGATCTTTCCAGTAGAATTCTGATCTGTCAGCCCTTGTGTCCCAACAAGTACCTTATTGGCAATTAGAACATCTGCCTATTTCTTTATTTCATTGATTCATTCATTCATTCATTCACCAACTGTTCAGTACTGGACTTTGATGGAGAGTGTCAACCATGATTGGTGGCACCGATTTAAACACCAACAGAAAGGAATCCTCAGTTTAGGGTGCAGTGAAGAAGGAAAGTTTATTCAGTGCAAGCAGCTTAATTGTGCTACAGCAGGCTGTGAAAACACAGCTGTGGGACAGTTCTAGGGCTAGGCCCCTTTCCAGCTGGACTGCTCTGTGCTGGTTAGCCCCCTGTGCCACTCTGCTTTGCTCTGGCCTGTGCTGCTCCACTCCCCACTCAGAGTTCCAGCTCACTGTAGATTGTCAATGTGAGCTAGAGGGGAGCTAGCTCATATAGAAATCCCTGCCCCTAGTTCCTGATTGGTCTGTCCTTATGCAAATTAGGGCTCAGAACCTTTGAAGTTTGGCCCAAAAGGCAGTGTCCTGATAGGTCAAAATGGAACTGCTCTAAGCTCTTATAGGATGGGGAAAGTCTCAGTACCATTGGTTGGAATAGGATCCAAGAACTCCTTTATAAAGGCTAGATGGCAGAAACAGTGTAGACAGGCAGTTCAGTATGGGCCTCTCCCTAAAGTGCAGTTGGCGGGAGGCTTCTATTTTTATTATTTGAGCCCAATTAGCCACCAGGATACCTTCTTGGTAGGTATCTTTTCTCAGGATTCACCAGGGTTCAAGGGTAAAGAGAAATATCCTTTAATTGGCAAGGTTGCTTTAAAATAGAACAGATGTGCCTTTTTAAAAATTTGAATTAGGGTGAGATTGGTTAATAAAACTATGTAGGTTCCAGGTGTATAATTCTATAATATATCATCTGCTTATTCTATTGTATGGTAACCAAGTCTGGTTTCCTTACATCACCATTTATCTCCTCTTTATCTCTTCCACTTCCCCTACCCCCCTTTTGTTCTGATAATCACCATACTGTTGTCTGTGTCTGAGTTTTTGTTTTTTGCTTATTCCTTTCACCATTTTTATCCAACCCCACTATCCCTCCCTCTGACAGCTGTCAATCTATTTTTTGGAGCTCTATCTCTGGAACTGTTTTGTTTATTAGTTTATTTAGTTCATTAGATTCCACATCTGAGTGAAATCATGTGATACTTGTCTTCCTCTGATTAGCTTTTTTCACTTAGCATAATATTCTCCAGGTCCATCCATGTTGTCACAAAAGGTAAGATTTTCTTTTTTATGGGCAAGTAATATTCCATTTAATTCAAATGAATATAAGCACTTAGTGTTCATTGCAGCATTATTTACGATAGCCATGATTTGGAAACAGCCCAAGTACCCATCATTAGATGAATGGTACATTTACACAATAGATGTACCTTTAAATAGGTCATTTTACAGGGTCATTACTATTTTTACCTTTGAAATTCAATGATCTTCCCACCCCACTTCTGTCACCCCAGTTGTATGTGAAACAGTTTATTCTTGTATTATTTATTATTTCCCATACACACAACTGTAAAACTATTTTTGTCTGCACTGTGTAAGTACTGTGTGTTAAGATAAAGTTTCACTCTGGGTCATTTTACTGTTTTTTTAGTAGTAGATCTGGGACTTACAGTGTAATGTTATATTAGAAAGTTGAGTTAGATTGTGTCTAAGTATACAACAGCTTTTATTAATCTCCAAGTTTTACTTTTCAGTGTTATAGCCTTATAGTCATTTGTAATGTTTACCTCAGGTTTTCCTGCAGTAGATTAAGCCTAGGAGATCAGATGCTGTAAGCAAACAGTTTGGTTCTGTGCCTGACAAAAGTAAGCAGTCAAAGTGCGACTTTAAAGAGGACAGCTTCTTGCATTTGTGACTCTAGCACTTGGCCTGGGATAGTAGCAAGTGTCCAGAAAAAGTCAGTGGTACAAAGCTCTTTACAATTGATGGTTTTTAAAATAAGCCTTAAAAAAAAAAATGTTCTCTGTAAAGTTTTAGAAGCCTCATGCAACCTGTCACCTTCAAATGAGTAAATGATCAGTTCACATATATTATCTGTAATGGCAATAGTGGCTTTTGAATTACTTCACTATCAGTTATGTTTTTGTTACTTTTAAACCATTTACTATCCTAAAATAAAACTTTGTCTAAAATGTATGTCTTTGTATATCTGTGTATTTTCTTTTTCTCTCTGTCTCTTACACACACACACACACACACACACACACACACACACACACAGTGATATTTCAAGAGGGGGTCTAAAGTGATTTTAATTATTCTTTTGTGAAAAGTTTCCAATGACTCCCTTAAGTGTAAAAGTTGAAACGAAGTAAACAAGCTGTATAATTTCCAACAATATTTTAGAAATGTTTAATATTAAATTCTGTTACTAATACTGTTGGTGAAGCCAGTGGACCTCAAAGTCAAAATATCAATTTGTCCAAGTTACATTTTATTTGCAGTCACTGTGTAATAAATTTTTGCATTTGTTTTATATGTGAAAGAATTGGGGTGAGCTTATTATCTGATGTAGAGTACAAATAAAGAAGTAAGAAAATGATACTTTATTAAAATAATGGATGAAAATCTTGAGGTACTAAATTTTTAGTTAAGTATGTCAGATTCTAGTAAGGATTATTGATACAAAGCCTTTGGCAGTAGCTCACTGTCAGGTAGTAGTCAAACCATATTTGGGGGTGGTTTCCATTTTTCATTTTTTTTTTTTTTTGGCGTTAAGATATAATTTGTGTACCTTAAAACTTACCCTTTTAGAGTGTGCATCACCACTAATTCCACAACATTGTCATTACTCCAAGAAGAAATCCCTATACCCTCTAGCAGTCAGTCACTTCATATTCCTCTTATGTTTCTAGGAAAGGATAGCACTGATTCTGTTAATAAGTTTATTCCATTAGTGTGCTTAAAAAGGGCTCCCTTTAAGTGTCCTGGCAGACTTAGATACTGGGAGAAAGGCCTCTTGAAAAGGAAATTAGTTTAAGAATAAATTCTACCAAAATTAATAAGGTTAGAATCTTCACTATTAGGAAATAACCTTGTAAAAGATACTAAATGCTCATTGAAACAACTTGAAGTAATTTAAGTTACTAGACAAACTATCCCAATTGAGTTTTAACATATTTTAATCATGTAGATAAGTTGAAATGCTTAGTGGCACTTTTAGAAGTATAACATCTAACATTAAGATGCCAGCTCTCTAGAGGTCTCAGGTCAAGTCAGTGGTTTGGATAGTGGCCTTTCTGATTTATGTAGTGCAGTCACACAGCTTTAGATATGAGTGATTGGCCTATTTCAGTGAGCTGTGATGCTTATTGCCTGTTATGGTCTCTTTACTTGAACATTTAGAAACTTTGTCTTCTTATTCTTATTCAGATTGATTTGAACTTTGATTTCAGAAATGAGGTCTGAGTCACCAGACTTGACTACTGAAAAGATTACAGAAAAGCCCGGGTGGTCATTGTCCCCTCACAACATCATCACAAGATGGCTGCCACAAAAATGGCCATGCTCACAGTGGGGGTGAGGCCCGGTGGCCGCTTTGCACAGTGAGGCCTGGGGGTCCCGTGGCTCCACATGGCAGGGAGGAGGCCAGTCCTGGTGGAGGAGGTGGGTCGCATAAGGGGAGGGCAGTTGGGGGCGATTGGGCAGGCAGGGGAGGGCAGTTGTTGGTGATTCGGTCAGCAGGGGAGGGCAGTTGGGGGCGATCAGGTCTGCAGGGGAGCAGTTAGGGATCAATCAGGCTGGCAAGGGAGCCAGTGGTCCCGGATTGTGAGAAGGACATGTCCTGAGGATTCCAGACATCCCTCTCTCCCCCTGCATGAATTTTGTGCACTGGGCCTCTAGTATTAAAATACGAGCTCCTCCCTCTATCATTCAGGGTGGTAGGTGGAGTCAGATCTAGGTTCACTTCTCAGTTCTGTCATCAGGACTTTGCCATCAACAAGTCTTGAGCTTTAGACAAATTGTTAGCCTTTTTGGATTTAGAACTCTAACTGAGGCTGTTGGAACTTTTATTCTTTTTTTTTTAATAGAAAGATTGTTCTCCAGATAGGTGGTTCTTCAGAAAACATACTGGGACAAAAAGAGCCTTATTTAGGTGATAATCAGAATCTCTTGTCAAGAACAGCAGTGAAAAAGTTGGACTTTTTGTAATAATCAGAAGCAGAGTAAATTGTTGAGTCAGATATTTTCTGTAATATTCATACTTATAAAACAAATCGAATGCTTTAGTGTAAGCTAGGAATTCTTTCAAGGATACATTTTAAGCCTTTCACTAACAAGATTGTTCTCAGAGACTTAGTGGAAGATGTGAAAATCAATTTAGGAGCCTCAAGGAGCTTCTGATCAGGGATGAAACTTAGGCATGGCTAAACAATGAATACATGTTCTATGAAAAGCTTTATGAGAGGTCTTCCCCCAAACAAACGACTGCACATTTCTGGGCAGGCCAAATCTCATTGAAATTCAGTTTTTAAAATCATAAGTGAATGTGATAAGGCCTTTTCCAAAAATCATTAGCTGCCATTCTTTTTCAAAGTGGTGGGTTATATCACAATATAGCAAATATACACAAATATATGTTTATGAATCCTATTACTCTTTGGTTAAAATCTGCCCATTCTGTAGAAAATTAAGGAGCCTAAACTTAATAGTGGTTGCTAGCATGGGCTTTAGGGTCAGCTCTGAATTCCAATCTATGCTACAACTCTAACTACATAACATACATAAACTAGTTTAGGTTATCTAACATCTTTTGACCTGTTTTATTATCTGTCAGATGAGAATAATAATAGCACATAATCTCACAGGGCTTTAGGGTTTGAATAAGGTACTGCATGTACAATGCCTGGAACACAAGTTGTAAATATTCAGGAAATTTAACTATTGTTATCACTTATTATTTTTAACTTGGAACAAATGCAAAATGCCAAGTAAATTTAAAACCAATTTTATGTACAGGACACATTCACAGTTGTTTTCTTGTGCATCTCTGAGTTTATTTAAATTTGATTATCTTATCTAAATTAACTGAATCCTCTCTGCCTGAAAAATTGGAAATATTCCAAAAGCATATATTAAAAGGGATTTTTTTTTTGCCACATTCTCTGTTACAAAATTGTTTTGCCACTTGACTTTTCCCTACTGCAGAGAATTGCTTGAGCTTTCCTCAGTTTATATTTTTATTTTTTAAATATATTTTATTGATTTTTTACAGAGAGGAAGAGAGAGAGATAGAAAGTCAGAAACATCGATGAGAGAGAGACATCGATCAGCTGCCTCCTGCACGCCCCACTGTGGAGATGTGCCCGCAAGCAAGGTACATGCCCCCAACCGGAATCGAACCCGGGACCATTCAGTCCGCAATCTGACGCTCTATCCACTGAACTAAACCAGTCTCGGCTTTCCTCAGTTTATTTTGATAGCTATCTAAAAGAATGGAAATCCAGGAGCTGAAATAGCTTTGTCACGTGCCCACATTTGAAGAAAATGGAATGCTGTTTCATCTTTTAAAATTAATCTTATTGGGATCTTTGGTTCTATGTGAAGATTGCAAATTTTTCAGAGACCTTATAACTCCAGCAATTAATTAAGCATTTTCTAGAGGTCTAGAGAAGTGAGGGAAGTTATTTATAAGTAACATCTAGAGATACCTTTTCTGTTTTTTTTTTTACGTTTTCTGTGTGGTGTTTTTATTGTTACAGTGATAGGTCAAATTTCTTGCTCCTCCTTGAGTTAACAGCTATGAAATGATGTTGGCTTTGCACAGGAAATACTTATAGAGAATAAGTATGTACAAGTATTAAGTGATGTGAGGGCCAGTCAGTCTCGACTTCCAGTGAGTGTAACTTGATGAGAGGCAAGGACAAACATTAAGTGCTTTTATGTTCTAACAAAAGGAACCAAATATTCTGAGGTTATTTCGTTAGGAATTTCTTTAGTCATCAGGACTGATAGCTGGACTTTGGAGCATTTGGGGACATCAAACTATGCCTTTCTGATTGCTGAGAGGCCCAAGCCCCAACATACTTCTGGGGGCACTAAGGGAAAAAAAACAGCTCCCCTTTTTGAAATATACTCACTAGATAAACCACAAAAATACAATGTATTCTCTCCTAATTTCTAGTTAAAGTTGAGAGTATGGTACAGATTACTCAAAATCTAAATAGTAAGAAAAGGCAAACCTTATGGTCACCTCAAATCCATCTTGGAATGCAACAAGGTATCAAAATAAGTGTATGAAAAGCACATAGTAGAAAAGATGCTGCTCAAATACTAACAAGTCCTGACACTTCAGTATTGAAGCTCTGTACACACAAGACTTGATCTATGCTAATAGCACTTTTTAAGCCTTTTTCTTATGTTGAGAAAAGTGGGCTTTACTGCTTCCTGTTACTGACCAACCCAAGCCCCTGTATTTCTGGGGATGCTAAGAGAAACAGCCCAGCCCACCTGCTTTGCTTGGCACAAGGCATCAAAAACATTGATGTTGCTATTTCCTAAAAGCTGTTAATGGGAGTGGAGACTCATTCCCTGACTTGCTCAAACACCATTCAGGTCAGTGCTGATATAAAGGAAAGCCATCCTTGTATAGATTTTCCTGTAACTTGAGAAAGGGTTACTTTATGGCCCCAACAAACAGAAAAAAAATAATAAATCTGGGTTTGTCTGTTACTGTTGAGAGAGACATGGATCAGCTGCCTCCTGCACGCCCCTACTGGGATGTGCCCGCAACCAATGTACATGCCCTTGATCGGAATCGAACCTGGGACCCTTTAGTACGCAGGCTGACGCTCTATCCACTGAGCCACATCGGTCTCGGCGAGTTTTTGTTTTTTGTAGGAGAGAGGGGCGGGTGACTGTAGAAAGGTAATATAAGTGCTTCTACTATATCATCCAAAATCCCTAGCAGGAAGTTAATTAGCATCCCATAATCAAATACATTAATATTTCTATATTAAAAGCATAAGGCCCTGGTGCGATTCCGTCCTGCGCGTCAGCCCTGAAGCACCGAGGCCGTTTTCCCTCCGCCCGCCTTCTCTCTCTCTCCCTTTCTCTCTCTCTCCCTCACCTAAGTGCGCGCTCCCACCCCATGGAAGATTCTATGGACATGGACATGAGCCCGCTGAGGCCCCAGAACTACCTGTTCGGTTGTGAACTAAAGGCCGACAAAGATTATCACTTTAAAGTGGATAATGATGAAAATGAGCACCAGTTATCTTTACGAACGGTCAGTCTAGGGGCTGGAGCAAAGGATGAGCTGCACATTGTCGAAGCAGAGGCGATGAATTACGAAGGCAGTCCAATTAAAGTAACACTGGCAACTTTGAAAATGTCTGTACAGCCAACGGTTTCCCT
>PVJN01018914.1:7594-38320 GCA_004026805.1 Lasiurus borealis
CTATTTAAAGAAATAATGACTGAAAACTTCCCACATCTGGTAAAAGAAATAGACTTACAAGTCCAGGAAGCACACAGAACCCCATATAAAAGGAATCCAAAGAGGACCACACCAAGACACATCATAATTAAAATACCAAGAGCAAAAGACAAAGAGAGAATATTAAAAGCAGCAAGAGAAAAACAGTTAATTACCTACAGGGGAGCACCCATACTACTCTCAGCTGATTTCTCAACAGAAACTATGCAGGCTAGATGGGAGTGGCAAGGAATATTCAAAGTAATGAATAGCAAGAACCTATAACCAAGATTACCCAAGCTATCATTCAGAATTGAAGGTCAGATCAAGAGCGTCACAGATAAGAAAAAACTAAAGGAGTTCATCACCACCAAACCAGTATTATATGAAATGATGAAAGGTACTCTTTAAGAAGAGGAAGAAGAAGAAGATAAAAATTATGAACAACAAATACATATCAACAAGTAAATCTAAATATCAAATGAATTAAAAATCTGAACATAAAATAGAATCAGGGGCATAGAAAGGGAGTGGACTGACAATTCTCAGGGGAAGGGATGAGGGGGCTGCAGGGAGAGACTGGACAAAAATTATGCACCTATGGAAGAGGACAATGCGGGGGGGAGACAAGGGCAGAGGGAGGGGTGGGAGCTGGGTAGAGGGAGATATGGGGGGGGGAAGAGGAACAAATGTAATAATCTGAACAATAAAGATTAAATAAAAAAAAATCAGTTACTAAATACATATAAGAAATGTTACTTTTGGTTTATACAATTTCAAATTGAGATATACAACCAACAGGATGTTTGTGGTGGTGAGAGGACTTGAAACCATAAGGTAAATACAATACAGCAACCAGGGACACAGACTGTAGTAGAATTTTGGGGTAGGGGAAGGGACTATATTCTGATATTAAAATAAACATGAATATACATTACTAAATAGTATGAAGACTTTTATTCATGTAAAACTCAAAATGAATTCTGAGTATTGAGTCACCAGCCTACACTTTTCCTTTATCCTCCATGTCAGGCCCTTAAGGGGTTCTAGGTTAGAAAAGCATGAAAAGCACTGCTCGGGTATTAGAAAGTTTTAAGGCCAAGAACACTGCTGTACTGTTATCTACACCTGGCATTTGATGTGTGTAACTTACATGCAGCACTGATAGAGGGGGGCAAGAATGCTTCTCTCATCCAGCGAGGGGTTCCCAAAGCTGAAAATGAAATAAAATCTCCGTGAATTGGGTAGAAGCACCAGTTCCCTCTTAGCATCAAAGTAAGAGCAAATTCTTTAAGAAACCCAAATGTGATCCTCCACAATGTCCTGCTCCCACAGCTTAAGGCACTTCAAAATAAACAGGGCATGACCAATTAGACACAGGTTCCTAACAGCTTGTGCTGCAGCATCGAACAACAATATACGCATTTACAAGAACCCTGTCTCCTGACAAAATACAGCAAGGTGCTGAGGCTCAACCATGGTACCACTGACCAGAGCGGGGAGCTGAAGATCTCTAAAACTGGACAGGTTTTAAGTGTGGGTGGAGAAATACAGGTTATTCATGCCAGGTTTCTGCCAACAAGCAGATGGTCATTAGTTGTAAAAACAAGTTTTGCTGTTCTCCAAAATTACCAACCAGAAAATGTTTGCATTATCCCATTTCCTGCAAATATATGAACAGATTCAGAATCTGTTCTTGCAAAGGCAGAGAAAACAGTTCAAAGCAGGTGTAAAATGATCTGAGCAGTAATTCAAGCAACAAAAGGAACACTGGTGCTCTCCTTCCCAGGAGCACGCCCTCCTGTGCCTTTCCCTTAACTCCATCACTTGTTTCCTAAGCCCATTTCTTTTAGGAATTACTTTTTCTACCTCTGTATTTTATCCAATAAATGTCCTCTTGCAATTTGTGTCTTGCTCTGAATTCTTTCCTAGCCAAAAATCAAGTACACAGATTGCTAGATTAGAGAGAGAGAGAGAGAGACAGAGATAGAGAGAGAGAATGAGTTGATTTTAGAAAAACTTAACCTCCTACTCTTCCTGGAAGCTCTACATCATAACCAAAGGGTCTGGTAACCCAAAGCACAATGCAAGCCCTCAAATAATAAATGGCAAAGGCAACTCTTTCAATATATATTTCCATAGTTCATGTGGTCTTTAAAAAAAGGACCATTTTTACAAGGATAAAAAATTTTCCGGAATGTATGTAGCACTGACTACTGCCTGCTCTACTGGCACGGGGTGGGGTGGGAGGGTGGGGAAGAGGGCGGTGTTTGCAGGCCTCTCACGTTCCACAGCTGTCATCACCTTTCACAGAGCACCAGGTGCCTGTGCTCCGTGTAAGATGCTGGCATCATTAGCAAATGCTGCCCAAGTATTCTTTGCTGAGGACCATGTCTCAGCTTACTCTCAGCAACCAATGTTAACAGTGGTGACCTGGATAATTCTGGGCTCCAAAGAAGTATTCTATTAAGTGTAACAGAAGTGAGGTACTGAACTGGGCACCATGGAGAATGCAGAGTATAAACTGAAAATACAATGTGTTCTTCAAAAAAGCCCAGACTTAAAAAAAAAAGGACAATAATTGATTCAAAAATAGTAAAATAATTTTATTGAAGATAAAAGTAAGTTGTCTTGCCGAGACGGGTTTGGCTCAGTGAATGGAGCGTCAGCCTGCAGACCGAAGGGTCCCAGGTTCGATTCCGGTCAAGGGCATGTATCTTGGTTGCAGGCACATCCCCAGTGGGTGGCATGCAGGAGGCGGCTGATCGATGTCTCTCTCTCATCGATGTTTCTAACTCTCTATCCCTCTCCCTTCCTCTCTGTAAAAAATCAATAAAACATTAAAAAAAAAAAGTAAGTTGTCTTTATATATAATCACTAAGCAACTCCTCTTCCTCTCATGATAGTGAAAAGTCTAGGCAAACACTTCTGCAAAAACAGCAAAGCAGCCTATCCAAAAAAAATTAATCTTTTAAACAGCATGAACCTTTGGGTAAAATAAGTTGAACAGTAATCAAATTTCATGTTCTATGTATTTCTCAAGATTCTAAATATCATAGTCAAGAAAGAATGAGGTGAGTGGTGGCAAATCAAAGGCCTTGGCTTCCAGCTGTCTATGAACAAATAACAATTTTGACTCCTGGGAAAAAAACCACTTTTCCATTTTTTAAGTTCTCAGATCCCTGAGGGTGGAATGAGTGCAAACCTGAACAAGACAGAAGAATAGGATCGCCAACAGAAAAGACCCCAAATGGAAACAGGAAAGATGCCTTCTGTCAGGTGTGCTCTGGAGTTTTCCAGGATAGTCTAGAAACCGCTACTGACAAGGTAGTCCCGTGGTCCTACCTTTTGGCATTATCGAGAAGGATGAGCATGCTGGCGCCCTCATCGTCTTGAAAACTCTCATAGTGATGGCGGTCAGCATTGCCAATCAGGTAATCAAAGACAGCCGTGTCAATGATATCCAAGAGTCGCGGGCCCGAGTCATAAGGGGAAGTTTTCTTCACCGCATCACAGTAGCTCTCATCATACTCCCACCTGGAGGCAAGCAGCAGCACCAGGGTTATGTACTGCGAGCCGACATTGTCCCTGCGTTGTCTCAACCCAGAGAAGGGGAGGTCTCTGGCTAGCAGGTTAGCCCCTGACCCTCCACTGTTCTCTTTAGTCCTGGACAGAACCCCTGGCTGCACATGGGCGGCACTGTGCCAGGCACAGGAGAGGACTAGTCGTGACTCACAGGAGCATTTACCTGGCCAGTTTGCCCTCTCGGTAAGTCCTGCCCCAGGGATGTCGGTGTTTCTGCAGAGGCCACACATCTGGAAGCCAGAGGGTAACAGATCCCTCCATCGTGTCTCCGTCGGCACAAGCTGGCTCTGTTTCTCGGCAGTAATAACACTTCCCATAGAAACAAGTATTGTTTCCTAAAGGAGAGAAAGGAACCAAACACACTTAAATGGGGGAAAAAAGGAAGATTCCATATTCTCTCTAAACAATGGAGAAGAGAGCAGGTAGGGAAGCAGATACTGTGAAAACCAAGATCCTAAACTTCCATTTAAAACAGTATAGGTAATCAAAGCGCATGGTATAAAAAAAAATTCACAAGGTACCAAAGGATATAATATATGAAAAAGTAAGTCTCCCTTTCTCCATGTCCTTTCTACCCAATCTCGCTCCAGGAGCCCACTACCGCCACAGTGTCTTTCTGAACTCACTTTAAGGAAAGGAATGTCCTTTTCTGTTTTGCCGGAGCACTCGGAGGAGGGAGATGGCATGCGCAGGGTGGGTGGGGAGCGTATACAGCGTGCATACCCTGGACCAGGGGAGGATTCGCACATCCCGGGATGCACAGAGCAGACAGGTCAGATTTCATGATGCTACTCAGAATGGTGCATAGTTTAATATGAACTGTTTATTTCTGGAATGTTCCATTTAATATGCCCACCAATTCTTCCCATTCTAAAGTATCTCTTAAATATGTTACTTCTGACTTGCTGCATATGAATTCACTCCAAGAGCTCCCAGTGCTCAAGCTATGTTAGTAGCCCCAGTGCTTAAGGAGAAAGTCTCCACTTGTAGGCTGGTGCACAAGGCCCTTTGGTGACACTGTCCTGACCACCTGCCTTGCTCAGTCTCCAACCCCGCACAGAACCTTAACTTCAGCTAAATCACAGTCTCCTGAGCTGTCATGCTCTTCCTGACACCCTGTGTGCTCTGTCTTCCACCCGGGAACTGGATGGGAACAAAATCAGTTTTATTTTCATTAGCTTCTATTTGAAACAGCATTTCCTTCAAATATCATGGTAGGGAGCAAACTATAGCAGTAGTGCCATTATCTGTGACTTTTTCACTAGAAGAAATAACAGTTTTCATAACATAGTAGCATTGTTTTTGCAAATACTACAAGGTATCACTTGTAGTCTCAAACTACAGCAGTTACTAGATCTGCTAGGTCTTGTTATTTAATATATTAAATAACAAGGCACAAGTGACTATCATAAATTTGCTATTTGTAATTTTTTAAATTTATAAATACATCAACATTATTGGTTTCAGTTGTAAGTCTCTGCATCTATTTATTTATTTTAAAAAACATTTTTGTGGGAAAGGATCCATAAGCTTCTCTAAATTGCCAAAGGAGTCATTAGCACAAAAAGGTTAGGAATGCAAACCTAGAATGTTCCTTCCCACTGTATCCTCCTGTGGGATTGGTACTCTCCCTTTGAGACTTGGTTGCAATAGCACCTCCACTGAGTGACATCACCTTGGCCCTGACTTCCAGGCCGCTTCCCCTCCACGGCCCTCTGCACATGTCTGGCTTCCCCATTAGCAAAGCTCCTTGAAGGCAGGAAGGTATCACTCATTTTTTACCTTCAGCATCTAGCACAGAGTCTGCCACACAGAAGTTAAACAAAATGCTGAATGAATGAATGAATATTAAAGAACATAAGAAAATTAAATATTTTAGAGTTGTAAAATCTGAGCCTAAATCCTGGATAACAATGAGTAGCTGTGTGACTTTGGGAAAGTCATTTAACTTTTCAGCCTCTTTTTCAAGTATGACATGCAGCTAAACCTCCCCAACTTACTGCGCTTTTTGTTGAGGGTCAACTATAGTAACTGCGTAAGAGTGCTTAAAATTGAACAAGCACAAGTGCTTAGAAAATATAAGAAACAAATCAGTGACACTGTATGCTTTTTTGGTTGTTAAGAACAGCATAGCTCCAGTCTTATAAGTTTAAATTCTGCATAATGAATCTCTCACAAATCTTTTAAATACTCAGTTTCACCTTATTTTAAATGCAAACCCATTCACTCTAGCAAAGCAAGGTGAAGTTCATCTTGCAGTGACTGTTTCAAGTCAGAATGTGAAGCACTCTGTCATTGAAAATGTCACCATCAAGAGGCTGGGACAAGAGGCCACAGCACCTCTGAACTGTCCCAATTCTCATTGTGCTAACAAGAACAGGAGTGAGAATTTTAGCTCAGATCCTGAATCTCAGAGTGAGGTACCACCAGAGACCAGGGCCCAGAGGGACGGTAGCCAGTTCCATGCACATGAGTTACAGGCTACCCCTTGCAGAGTAGGAAAAGGCAGTGGTGATCTTCCAGGCTCAAATGCAATCCTACAAGGGCATTTCTGACGTTCTCACAAAGTTGCCTTAAGGATTCCTCAATTCTAAGGAGAAAGATCCCAAGAAAGTACATGTATATGAAAAAAACTACCCAGCCAACAATATACAGACAATATGAGTTTTAAGCCGAAATTGAGTTTGGGGTCTAGCTAAGAACAAGCAGAAGGAAATAAAGTTACCAGTTACTTACATTATCAGTAAATGATCTCACTTCCTATTTCACAGACACAACAAAGTACACATTAGAGAAAACTTTCAGTTTCCTGCCATCTACCTTTAAATCCATTTTCCCCAGTAATCCAAGAACAAGTTGCCTAGCTCGCTTCTATATTCCCTTCAGTTTTTCAATTCCTAAAAGTCACGAACCATCTTGTTCAATTACGCACCACTTAATAACCATTCCACCATCTCTAATTCTTTGTATCTTCTTACCTACAGTTAGGAAGGTGCTCAGGAGCTGCTCTGTGGCCACCGGCTTGATCTCTGTCCGAAGATTAACAAATCTGCCAACCACCAAGGGGGCTCGGCGAAAACCCAGAATCCTGGTTTGGAGGGTGGAAGAACAGAAGAGAAAAATCTTTGGGATATAATGTAAACAGCAGTTTACATTTTTTAAAATTATGGTTAATTATGCTAGATATATACAGGAATTGTTGACAGGTCTAAATATTTTTTAGAGGTACATATGTTTATGTGTTTAATAGCAAGATATATGTAACTTATTTTAATGTACACTTCAGCAAAAATGATTAAGCAAATCTGGGAAAATGTAAACTATTATTTATTCCAGGGAGTGGGTATATGAGTTCATTATACTATTCTACTTTTAGAAAATTTTCATAATAAAAAAATTTAAATAAATTTTAACAATGATAAAAAGCAAGAACAACAAAAAACTGGGTCTAAATCCATACTTGGGTTCCAAGTTTTGGATAAAACAGCACACTGACAGAAAATGATATGGCTTAATCTAAAAGGATAAACCCACAGGACAAATTAAATACAGATATTTTTTCTAACAATCTAAAAATAGAATTTTATGGTTGAGCACAATAATCCTTAAATGAAATTTCCTGTCTAAAAAAAATACACATTCACTGAAGAAATATTGGAGGGGCAGGATCTGGAACACAAAAACAATTCATAATGAAGAAAATAAAGATCACCCATAATTCCAAAATCCAGAAATAACTGACATTTTGGCATATGAGCATTTTTCCTTTACAAATATATATAAATACATACTCATTCTGTCATTTCCCATGTCATTACAAAGCCTTTAAAAATGGCTGTGTAGTGCAGTGGTTACCAGAGAGGAAGGGGGTAGGGGGAGGAAGAAATGTGTTAAAGGGGGTCAACTATATGGTGATGAAGAGAGGCCTGACTTCAGATGGTGAGCACACAATGCAATATGTACAGATGATGTATCATAGAATTACACACTTGATAAATATCTTAACAACTATCACCCCCAAATTTTTAAAATAAAAAATTTTTAAATGGCTATGTAATAAAAGTCTATTGTTCAGGGCTTTTGACTTTGTACTAAACTGAATCTTAGAAAAGCCACAAAAGCAGAGATCAACAGTTTTGTCAAAATAACATAAAAATAGAGAGAACCTTCTGAGGCCAGAGAAAGTGGTCAAATCCCAATGAAACGAAGCAGCAGCACCCAGAGCAGAAACCTGTCAGGAGCCATGGATCGGAGAAAAGTGGGAAATAAGGTTTCTCCCAATGGCCATTGTCAGGCCAAAGAACAGCAGGCAGCTTTGTGCCGAGGAGCCAGGTCACAGAGGTGGCAGTTAACAAAAGAGGTCGGGTGATTGGCTAGAGAATATTTTTCAGATTTTGAGGTAGAGAAGGACCTCCCAAAGCACAAGTCATAAATGGAAACATTATCATATTAAATTAACATCAAAAGGAATGATTTCTGTACAAAGACTACTTCACTCTAAATTAACTGGGTAATGAGCTGTGAAAAGGAAATACTATATTTTGCCAATAATTGGGAAATTACAAAATAAAATACCATTTTACATATGTTAGATGAACAAAAACTGATATGTTGGATAATATAAAGTATTGGATGAATGTGAGAAAGTGACTTTGATGCACTGCTAGGGTCCATCAAGAGGAAACAGGGAGGGGTTTGGGGATGAAGAAAAGTCGGAAACAAATGAGGTCTTGGAAAGACTAATTCTAGTATACCATCAAGTGATGAGTAGGATTTACTCAACTCTTTCCCATTAGTTCTTAAAAGCAGCAGTAAAAATTCATGAGATTGTGAAGAAAACATTTTAATCTTTTCCATGGCATTAGATGTTTCTTAGATTGTTATGAGCTACAGCTAAGATTGCGGTATATGTATCTTTGAATTTCTAATTATTTCGCCATGGTCCTTTCTAGAAATACTTTAGGTAATATTCATATCTTTGATGCAAATAAATTTTTTGACACATAAGGTCAGAGTTCTTGATTGAACCAATTACCGCCAGAGGCAGCATCTGAATCTCAATGAATTCCTGCCAATGAAGTCTGTGTGTTTTTATTTGTTTTGTTTTGTTTTCATTTCTGCCATTTTCAGCAGCAGAAAACAGCATCTCATTGTTTCAACTGGGCTTTTTGTATTACTGATAAGGATGAGCCCCCTACCCTATATTCATTAGCAATCAGTAATTTCTATTCCATCAACTGTGTCCTTATACCATTTCCTACTAGAATTTGAGTATATGTATAGATTTGTATAAATATTTGTATATTAAGGCTTTTAATGCTTAGATTACATTAGATTCAAGTATTTTTTCCTGATTTGTTCGCATTTAAATTTTGTTAGATGTTTCTTTTTTTTATTTTATTGATTTTTTACAGAGAGGAAGGAAGAGGGATAGAGTTAGAAACATCAATGAGAGAGAAACATCGATCAGCTGCCTCTTGCACGCCCCCTATTGGGGATGTGCCCACAACCAAGGTAGATGCCTTTACCGGAATAGAACCTGGGACCTTTTAGTCCGCAGACTGACGCTTTATCCACTGAGCCAAACCAGTTTCGGCTGATGTTTCTTGACATGTGAGTTAATTTTTTTTATTTAGTTGAGTCTACTGAGCTTTTTCTTTGTGATTTTAAGACTATCACTCTTATTTTTAGAAAATCCTTTCTAATCCAAAAAAAGACAAAAATTTACCTTAATTTTCTTCCAATTTCCTTACAGCTACATTTAAAAAATCACTGTAGCGCTAACCGGTTTGGATAAATAAATCCCAGATACCAGGGCCTCCGCTTAAGTCGCTGGGGGGCGTGGCTGGCCTGCAAACCACCACAGGCACCTCACCAGGCCACCTCATGCTCCAAGGGAACACCCAACCTGATCCAAGGCAAACCAGCGGGCCCCCAACTGTGCACCAGGCCTCTAACCTATCTAATAAAAGATTAATATGCAGATTGAACATCACTCTACACACAAGATGACTGCCCCATGTGGTCACAAGATCCTGCCCCCATGTGGACACAAGATGGCCACCACAAGATGGCCAACAGGGGAGGGCAGTTGGCAGGGACCAAGTCTGCAAGGAAGGGGAGTTGTGGGTGATCAGGCTAGCAGGGAAGGGAAATTGGGAGGGACCAGGCCTGCAAAGCAGGGCAGTTGCGGGCAATCAAGCCTGTAGCGGAAGGCAGTTAGGGATGAGCAGGCCAGCAGAGGAGGGAAATTGGGGGTGACCAGGCCTGCAGGGAAGGACAGTTGGCGGGGGGGGGAGGAGGGAGCCCAGGCCTTCAGGGGAGGGCAGTTAGGGGTGACCAGGCTCACAGGGGAGGGCAGTTAGGGGCAAAGAGGCTGGCAGGGGAGTGGTTAGGGGGTGATCAGGGTGGCAGACAGAAGTGGTGAGGGGCAATCAGAAAGGAAGGCAGGTGAGCAGTTGGGAGCCAGCAACCCTGGATTGTGAGAGGAATGTCTGACTGCCCATTTAGGCTCGATTAAATGGGCAGTCAGACATCCCTCAAGGGATCCCAGATTGGAGAGGGAGCAGACTGGGTTGCAAGACACGCTCTCCTACCCCATGCACGAATTTTGTGCACCAGGCCTCTAGTTTTATATAAAGGATGATAATAACATTCATTATATATATCATGCTCTATGTTTCTAGCAAATGGGGATAAGTCAGTATTACTTCCTTAAAAACAAAACAGTGTTGCCAGGCTCAATAAATGACCAGTTCAATTTAGAGATCTGAGTTTAAACCTTGGTTTTCATCCTGGCATTTATCAGTAACATCTTCATTCATGATAATGACAGAGGACAGACCAGAATGAAATAACCCAAAAAAACCTGGAGTTAAGAAATGTACTTTGGGCCTGGTTGGTGTAGCTCAGTGGTTAAGCATCGACCTATGAACCAGGAGGTCACGGTTCAATTCCTGGTCAGAGCACATGCCCGGGTTGCAGGCTTGATCCCTAGTAGGGGGCCTGCAGGAGACAGCCGTTCAATGATTCTCTGTCATCAATGATGTTTCTCTCTCTCTCTCTTCCCTTCCTCTCTGAAGTCAATAAAAATATATATTTGGGGGGAAAAGAAAGAAATGTATTTTGGTATTCCTAGTACCACCTGAATTATGAGGGACTCATACAAATTTCATGGAATCAATCAATCAGCTCTCCAAAGTAGGTAACAAGTCAAAATTATTAGTGTCACAGCCTTTATGGGGGAGAGGGGGAAGTCCACTAGCCCTGTCTTCCAGGATATTTTTTAAAGGAAACAATGCAAGTAAACCACTGATTACACACATACCTGTCCAAATGAAAGGCTGCCACCTCTGCATTGTGTCTGTCATAACCAGCGTAGGGTTCGCCTTCTACCACGTAGTCTCGGTTATATCTGTAGAGAGAATGGCAAGCACAGATGGAGAAATGAATACTGCAGTACCACAGGTGCCAGCACCAGGCGCAGTGCACAGATACTTCGGCAAGCCTGGTTCTGCTCCATAACACCTTCCCTGTCAACCCTGAGACAATTGTGGATGACATGAGTCACTGGTAGACAGGGTGAGGATGAAGTGTATTTTGGTATTCCTAGTGCCACCTAAATACTAGGTGTGGGCTGGAGCGTTCTCTCTATACCACAGCAATTATTCTATTAATAAAACTCAGATGATGTTATTTTTTTACCCCATCGAAAAGACTTTCAAACTACAATGTAATTTTCTGAAGGGTAAGGACCATCTTTGTGGTAAGGTCTATAGTTGTTTGGCTACCGCAAAAGGCTTGTAAGAGAAGTTTAAATTTCTTGGGACATGGTCCCGATATACTTTTTTCTGTTAATAAGTAGGCAAAGGTGTTTCTCTTTATGTTTATGTTGATATAGCAGAAGAAACACTGGACTGGAGTAAGAGCTACCTGTCTGAGTAAATGAGCAAAACCCTTTTCTCTTGGCCTGAGATTCCTTACCTACATCTAGGGGCTTGATTAGGAGGCAATTTCTAAGATCTGTGTCACCTCAAACACCATTCTACATCATTATGTATGACAAACACAGGATAATGAAAACTGGCATATTTCTCTCCATTGATCATAAAAATAGATACAATTTAAACCTTTAATTGAGGAGAAAAAGACACCTAACTCACCTATGATCTCTACTGTTCACCTACATTTCCTGTTTCAAAAGGAGACCTATTAGCTGTACAGAGAACTGTCAACTAGAAGTAAACTGAGATTGAAGTAGGGTTGCTCTGCTGAGGACACATGGATCTCCAATGCTGACAAGAATGTGGGGAAGTGGGAAATGGTACTAGAAAAGGCATGACCTTCAACATAAATGGCTGTGGAATTTAAAGTGAAAGCATGTCCACGAAACACATTTATCAAGGCAAAGTGATGAAACACTTATGCTGGAAGACAGCCATGCATCAGCACCTGGCTGGACACCAGCTCCTCCTTAGCAGTGTCAATATACTCAAATGGATTTTTTTGTTTTTAGTGTCAAAGCATTGTTTAGGCTACCTAGGATTATACTGGCTCCCTCCAAATTAAGCCTCCATTTTAAAATAGAACTGAAGCCAAAGTTGTCACTTTAAGCATCTCTCTCCCCACTACAGCTATAAAAGCTGCAGTAAAACTGGGGGTGGGAGGGTGGGGTGCGTGCGGCGGTTGGGGAGGCAGGCCTTGGATACTTCATTTTATACTCCAGTGGAGCCACAGGACCATACGTGGTGATGAGCAGCCTATTCCTCTTAGTGAATCAGAGGCTGTTCCAAGGGAAAGGTAAGACCAGAGGAACCCGGGAACTCTGCAAATGGACTGGAGAAGAAGGCGGGTAGGGAAGGGGAAAGAGAGGACTAAGAATCAGAAGGAAAGAGCTTTATAGGAGTCAGAAAGTCCGAACCCTTAGCTCATGTTTCAGGTGTGTGAATTGTGGCATCAGAAATTTGGGTCTCATTTTTGGGCCCCATCAAGTGAGTAGCTGGATAAGCTGAGCTCTAGGGCCCCCTTCAGCACTCCCTAAGACCACTCCCTCACTTCTAATTCCCCGGCCCCTGCCATCTTGTCCTCACCTTAACTATAGTATGTGCCTATGCAATCAGTTTACTTCCAGAATGGAAAAAAAGAATCACTTTTATTATGTGAGGCAAAATGTGTAAATAAAAGTGTCACTGTGGTCATCTATCTTCCATGCCCCACCTCTGAGAGCAGGACATGGACAAGCAGGCTCCAGCAAAGCCAGAACCACAAAGGGCTGTAAGAAAGGGGCAAGTCTCCATTAGCAGTGAGGACCCAGCTCCTCCTCTCAGCACAGTGATCCATCTTAAGGCCCTGACAGAGCAGCAAAATTCATACAGTAACGGCCAATAAATCACTCCTACCCTCTGGTGAAGGGCATTAGAGTCTGACCAAGGACATTAATTTGCACTTACACGAGGTCTAAATAGTCTCTGAAGTCCCTGGGGTCACAGAAGCAAGTACTGGGTGCTTCAGGACTGGAATCAATTTCTCTGAGTGCTTAACCATACAGCCACCTCCCCGGTCTGCGACAGTGCCAGGTGGAGTCAGCACAGGTCAGTGCAGGGACTCAGCGCACTATTGCCACTGCAGGAGCCCATACAGCGTGCTGGGTGGGGGAGCACAGTCCCCTGGAGCTGGGGGTGGACACAGGCTCTTCAGGAGGTGGTGGTGAGAAGGGGGCCAGTCTGACAGAAATAAAAAGCTGGGTACAGAGAGGAGGACTGGACTGTGAGGGGCCTATTAGATTGTGGACACTGGTTTGGTCTAGCGAGCAATGGGAAGTCTCTGAATATTTGGAAGCTGGGCAGCACAGGGATAATACGGGGGTTGGGGGAGGAATAAAAGTGTTCAGCATGGTCTGGAAGAGGAGCTACTGAGAAGACTGTACAAGACATGAGATGAAGCAACAGTGACTAAGGTTAGTTTATGCGTTTATCTGAGACCACCTCCCCTAGTCACCATCCAGGCTCCTCTCCCTCTACTTGTATCAGTACCTTGTCTAACCACCCAGGCGTACCTGCAAAGCATCTGGTAGTAATACTGCACTACCCGGACTATTGAATTCTACACTTCCTGCTGTCCCATCTCACTCTCAATTCTCTGGTACACAAACAGTGGGTGTGAAGAGCATATCCTCTTAAACACACAATGCCCACGACTCATCTATTTGCTTATCTCTCAGGCTACAAAACCAAGAGGTCAAAGATCACATTTCAAAACTAAGCTAGCGATTTTGATGATAGGTGTGCCATCTCATCACACTTACAAGACGACAAACAAATAAGAGAATTACATGTGCAGCACACCACCAGCTGCTCGTACTCCAACAGATCCAAACGCCAATTCATTGCTGCAGGATGACCTTAAGTTAGTCACTGGCCTAAGCCTCCTAAGTTTCCTATTCTGGAAACAAGTACTATGACTGCCTACAGTTGTGAAGAAGTTCAGAGACATTAACGGATACAAATGTAGTTGGTGCAATGCCTGGCAAACAGTGTGCATTCACTGGAAATTAGGCCCCAAGGCCCATATAACTATACTCTTTCCTTATTACCTGCCAATCAGACTTGTGTTCGCCAAAAGTCTACTGCATTTTTGAACTTTCCTAATTTCCACGCCTTCCATATATCATGCTTCTCGGTTCCAAGTAAATACAGATCGGTTCAGTTTCGGGGATGCCAATATATTAGTTCTCTGGCTGCCTATTATCTACTGAGAGTTGGATAATGAAGCACAAGACCAACTAGTCTGCTCACAGTTGAGTTATGTATATCTTTACGCTGTACTTATTCTCCTACTCCAGCAAGAGACCCAAAGTATGTGTTTTAATTCTTTCAAAAGCTCCTTTCAGAAGTGGGGAAAAAGTTAGTACACAGAAAATTTTAGATATTACAAACTTTGAGAACATTCACCCCTTACTAATTCCTGGCAAAAGAGTATGATTACCATGTTAACCTATTTCAAATTCATACTAGCATATTTGCAGAAAACTTTTCAAAAAAATCAATTATACTACAGAACTGACATACAAATTATCTCCATAGATCCTTACAGAAGTCCAAAGGGGTCACTGTTTAACAACATACAGTCCACTCTCCAGTTCAAGTTTAGACCAAGTAACTAAAATGGCCATTTTCTGCTTAATGCAGGTAAAAGGAACAATGAGATAACACTGTTCACCTAAGAGAATAGCCAAAATCCAAAACACAGATACCAAATGCTGTGTGGAGGATGATGTAGGGCAACAGGAAATCTCATTCATTGCTGATGGGCATGTAAAATGGTACAGACACTTGGGAAGACAGTTTCTTACAAAATTAAATATATTCTTACCATATGATTCAGCAATTGTGCTCCTTGGTATTTACCTAAATGAGCTAAAAACACAACTACACAAAAACCTACACATAGATGTTTATAGCAGCTTTATTCATAACTGCCAAAACTTGGAAGCACCACAATGTCCTTCAGTAGGTGAAATGAATAAACAAGATACATATAGACAATGGAATATTATTCAGCAATAAAAAGAAATGAGCTGTCAAGCTACAGAAAAACAGAGAGAGCCCAGCTAGTGTGGCTCAGTGGCTGAGCATTCACCTATGAGCCAGGTTGTCACGCTTAGATTCCTGGTTGGGCACTTGCCTGGGATTTCGGGCTGGATCACTGGTGGGGCCTTGTGGGGGGAGAGGGGCAGCCAATCAGTGATTCTGTCTTATCATTGATGTTTCTGCCTCTCTCCCTCTCTGAAACCAATAAAAATATATTTTTTAAAAAGACAAAAACCTTAGATGCATACTGCTAAGTGAGAGAAACCAATCTGAAAAGGCTACAAAAGGTCTGATTCCAACTATGTGGGATTCTGGAAAAGGCAAACCTATGGAGACATAAAAAGATCAGTGATTGTCAGGGGCTAGGGAGAAGGAGAGAGAGGAAGGAGAGGGGGAGAGAGGGATGAACAGGTGGAACACAGGGAATGTTTAGGGCAGGGGAGCTGTTCTGTATGATATTGTAATGGTGAATACTTGTCATTATATGTTTATCAAAACCCACAGAATATAAAACACAAAGTGAACCTTAATATAAAAAGTATGGACGGTAGTTAATAAATATTGGCTTATCAATTATAACAAACATACTATACAAATGCAAGATAATATGAGAAACTGGGGAGAGGGAATACATAGGAGCTCTCTGTACTTCACCCACAATTTTTCTGTAAACATAAAACTGCTTTAAAAAAAAAAAGTCTAGCCCTAGCTGGCTTGGCTCAGTGATTGCAAACATGTCAAACTCACAAGCAATGGGCCACATTTATAAATGAGGCATGGAGTCTACTGGCCATGAGTTTGACATGCTTGGAGATCATTGGCCCTTGGACTGAAGATTCAAATGGATCTCTCTCATATCAATGTTTCTCTCTGTCTCTTCCCCTCCTTTCCTCTCTAAAAATGGGGAAAATATCCTCAAATGAGGATTGGAAAAAAGTGTATTCATTTAAATTAAAGTAAGAACAAAACCCAGGTGAAAGAATTATAGCTTCAGGGCTAAGAGTGACTTTAGTCATTGATCCAAAACCCATTCCAGCTCTGGGTAACTCCTATAAAACATGTAGTTATCTAGTCTCTCAACTGCACAGTTTTGGTGACGAGTGGCTTATTTCCTAACCAACTCATTTTATATCTCTAACATTTGGAACACAGTAGATGTTTGATAAATTTAGAAGGACAGCTCTAACTGTAAAAAATTTGTCTTACATGGAACCAAATCATGTTCCTAAAATTTCTCCTCCTCAAAGACTCACAGATCATTAAGACCTAGAAAAGACTTCAGAGATCTTCCAGTCTACCCTTCTCATTTCACTGAAGAGAAAACCGAGAGAAGGAGATGACCCCTCTTACACAATCCCAAATTACACGCATCAACCAACTAGCACATGTAACTTCTAAGATAAAGACTTACCGCTTAGGTTTGAAGACAACTTTCTGTCCTCCTTCAAGTATCAGTAAGGCTTTCAGTTGTGTCCCTTTGTAACCCACATCAGCTTTAATGATCTTTTTGGTGGCCATGGCATGCATGATCGCCCCCAGCTCTGGTGTCTCGTCAGGATACACTTCCCGGGGAACCACCCACTGGGCTGCAATCTCCCAGGGAGACTGCAAGGTGTGGTCCAGCTTGGATGCCAGCTCCACCCGCAAGCCAGCTATCATTCGGTGAAAAGCCCTCTGGTCCTCCCGGTTGGCAGCCGATGAATCTAAGTTGTCAATCAGGAAAACTTTGGTGAAGATAAAGATGACAAGGAGAATTGCTAACAACACGACTCGCTGCTTCAGCTTCATGTTGACCTCTTTCCTTCTCCCCAGACCCACTCTCTCTCACGTATCAGGGAGAGCAGGTGGTGACGGTTAGCAAGGAGACTCCATGATTACACACACTGGTCCATTTCTTCACTGAAGCACCTCCCACAATTCCTGCAAGCCCAAGTATAAAGCAAAATTCAATCAGAAATCCTGTTCTTCCCTTTGAAACTTTTGCAAGCCTCAAATACATTATGCCTTGCTAATCCTATGCTTGAGAAGACCTAGTAACTTAAAATTAACTTGTTTGGGGAAAAACTTAATAGGTAAGAACCAGGTATAGTTAAAATTTAAAAGCAAATACTCCTCTTTTATAAGATGTAGAGCCATCTAGGAGCCACTTGGACAGCTACAAATTCCTAAAATCAAAAACACACAACAAAAGTAAAACATTAGAAACTGAGTAAATCTGCCCTGGCCAGTGTGGCTCATGGTAGAGTATCGGCCCTCGAATCAAAGGGTCCTGGTCAAGGGCTGGGTTGCAGGTTCGCTTCCCACCCCAGTTGGGGCATAAGAGGTAGGCAACCAATTCTCACATAGATGTTTCTCTCTATTTTTCCCTCTCCCTCCATCCCTTTTTCCCTCCCACTCCCTGTAGGAATCAATGGAAAGAATATCCTCAGGTGAGGATTAACAAGAAAAAAGAATTGTATAACTTAACTTTCATTTTTACCTTTCAAAATCCATAAAGGAGTTTTGAACATCTAAACCACCAGTATTTGGCAGCTTTCCAGTTCTTCTCTGAAAATAAGTTTTATGACACATTGTAAGACAGGAACTCCTGAAAATGCCAATGAGTACAGAGGAAACAAAAAACTCCTTCTCTGAATCCAAGTTCCCAGCAGTAATATCTTTCATATAATACGTATCATATCTGCTGACCATGTATTTACATACAACACCCAAATACACCTCTACTTAATCAGCCTTCCACTAATTATTTTTCAAAATTAAAATCTCTGTAAAATATGGATAACCAAATCTGGATAAACTAAATAAAGGAAAAAACACATCCCTATACCATCTGGCTATAAGTGAAACATAACTGGAACACTAATGCAACACGATTAAGTCTGGACTGATTAAGCATGTAACAAAAACACTGATGTCACAGTCAAAGAAGTGCTACTTGCAGTTGGGGCTAACCACATTCAATCAATTCTCAAGCTAAAATATTCCAGATACAAGATCTGTGTAAGGGAGTCAGGAGCACACAGTCCAGTCTCATTTGCAATGCTGAAGGATCATTTGAAATCATGCACAGGCTTGCTCTCCGTGTGCTTACAGACAACCCAGTATTGGGTTAAGACAAAGATGACAAGAAGATAACAGGGTGTCACCTCACTCTCCAATTCATTTAATAGCATCAACCATTAATCGAAGAAATAAAACCAATACAAAAGATAGGGCAAATGATTCCGCTTGAAGCACATCCACCCCAAATGGAGACTGACTGTTCCCCTAAAAACAGCTGAAACACATCCCCAACAGTCTACTCGAGCAAATGTGTTCTAAGAAGCACTTTGAGGTGAGCCTGCTGACATGCAGTGTCTTCTTAGTGATTGACCAACTATTCTTTTCACGTTAGTTTTCAAGAAGTAGAAAAATCAGAGTCAAATTCAAGTTCTAATGATCTCCAGCCACCTGTTTTGTTTCATCATCATCATTTCCCAGGGAGTATATAACACTATTAGCTGAAACAAAGGCAATTTCAGTGCATCCAAAATGTAATTGTGACAGTTATCAAGTTGGATGTGACATTCAGTAAAACAGTTCCCTGTGATTACTGATAACATCAATGTTAGGAGAACAGGCTGCAGATTTTTGCTAGTCCCAACACGACCTGAACCGCACAACTTCTTCAGTTATTTGTACAAGAGTACACATTTCTCGCTGCTGTGATGAAAGGAAACATGGAAACCTCACTGTGTTACCAATCGCTTCCTCAGCACCTCCAGCTACAACTCCCTACAGCCCTGGTATAGTTTTAGGAAAGACATCCACTCAACAGCCTTTCACCTGCCATAAAACATTCTTCAGAGCTAAAGTCTGGTTAACCTATAAACTTCTAATGATGCTGCTCATTTCATTTATAGTAATAGGAATTCCCTCATGCTATATAAATATATCATATGTAAATATTTAGAATAATGGTTAGGAATACTGAGCTGTTTTTTTAAATTACCAATATAGAAAGTTCTAGCAGCTTCAAAATTCATACAAAACAAACTGTCCAATTCTGCAATCTGAGTGTGTGCTTTTAAGTTCTGCAACCTTATTAAACTTTGGAAAAGGCTTCAGAAGAACACATCCATCAATTCAGGGCTGCAAACAATTCATCCATTCAACTGGAAGTTTCTATCAAGTGAACTGAAGAGTTTAACTGTCAGATTATTTCACTATTTACCACTGCAGATTAGCAGGCAGGGCAGGTTTAAAAAAGAGACTAAGCAAGTTTTCATGTTGAGATATGATCAGATCGGGGTAGAATAATATCACACACAACTTGACACTGTTCTCTCCAACTGTCCTGCATCCCCACAGCTGCTAATTTAACTTAGTGCTTATCACCTTCTACTTGATCACTGAAAGAAAGGCCTTCTGGGCCACCAGGTTCTCCAATCCAGACTAGATAATGCAGCAAAACCAATTTTCTAATCACATACCACATCTGATTTCCACAAATTCCTTAGCCAGGCATTAAAGCCCTCCCCTACATGGCTTCGACCAATCTCATGGCTAGGCACCACTCTCTTCTCAACTTCAACCTAAATGAGTATGTAGCAACTGGTGTTGGCTATCCATAATCAGCTGTCTCCCCCCCTCTTTTTTTTTTTTTTGGACAATCTACTTCTCTACCTACACTATTGCTACTGACATTTCAGAAAACACAAAGATATTTAAGAAATCGACAATGTACTAGTAGAGATTATAGTGGAATTTCTACAAAAGTTTGAGTTTGTCCTAGTTGGTTTGGCTCAGTGGATAGGATGTCGGCCTGCATACCAAAGGGTCCCGGGTTCAATTCTGGCAAGGGCATGTACCCTGGCTGCAGGCTTCCCCCCACCTCCCCACTCCAGCCTGGGCCCTGGTTGGTGAATGTGCAGGAGGCAACCAATCGATGTATTTCTCTCACATCAGTTTCTGTCTTTCCCTCTCTCTTCTACTCTCCCTAACAAATCAATGGAAAAATATTCTCAGGTGAGGATTAACAAAAACAAACAAACAAGAAAACGAGTTTGCAAAACTCCTCTTCCATAAAAAATGTATGATATAAATTAATTCCATCTTTTAATGATGGTATACTTTACTCCTGTATCCTTGAGAGGAAGGGTGCCCAAGACAGGCTTTCCATGGTATATTATTTTATTTGAGATAGCAGCATACTATACCATCTACAAACTGGGTTTTTAAGATCCCCATTTCAAATATTAAGGAAATTAAAGCAACATCACTGGGTATATTCCAAACTATTTATGAAAACTTCCAGCTCTATTTCATCCCCTCACCTCCTCTTGTAAATGCCTTTAACAGTGTAACACTGCCCAGTTATAGTATGGTCATTTATCTTCATGTTCTGTTATGTGGAACAGAGCCCGCCTTAAAGAATAAACTCAAAGTAATAACATAACTCAAAAAATGTTAAATAGAAAAGAGGCAGTGCAAATGGTAATCTTCACACTCAAAGTTGGCATAAACTCCCAGATTCGAGTTCTGGAAGGTAGACCTTTAAAAGGAATTTTCCTACTGAACCCTGGTTTCACTCTCGGCTCCATCACCTAAATGAGGCTTGCTATGGAGGCTCTATTTACTCTCATTCTACACACACATACATCATCCTACATGGATGATAAACAGGACTGTTAAGTTGTTTGAGAGGAGTGATAGCTAACACAGAACTAAGATCCTACTATAAAATCCTGTTCAAGAATCTGGCTGATATGTGGAGAAATATAGATAGAAAAACACATTGGTGCAGAGGTCTCTAAGTCATCTATCTATAATAATAAAAGCATAATATGCTAGTTAGACTAGACAGCCAAACAACCTTCCAGACCATCTTTCAGACAGAGCCATGGCTGCAAGGGCCAAGCCCCATGCACAAATTTCGTGCATCTGGCCTCTAGTCGTGTGATAAAATGCAAGGTGTGTGGCTTCTGAGAAACATGAGAACAGGCCCAATACTCACTACCTTACCATGGCCTCCCAAGCTACCAGTGAGATTCCAAGCCTCATTGGTAGCAATGTCCCTCGAGTCTCCTGCTAGTCAAGTGACACCTCACACTATTTTCTAAGGTCACAAAGAAATCCAAACCTTTGCTCAGATTAACTAAAAGGGAAAGCTTCAGTAATAACCTTTTTTTGTTTCCAATTCGATTGTCAAATCAAGTGCTTACCACATAAATGGAGCATAACATATCTTATGTGTGTAAAGTACCATAAGAAAAACAATAGTATGAACATTTCAACGTGAGGGCAACTGACAAAGGCAATGTGGCAAAGGGAATGGAATTTATTATGTAACTAGTATATGATCATATTTACTCACACAAGCCCCATGCCCTAGATTCTAAGTAGGAATTACAAGGGCCCTTTTATAAATTTCTTTGGTAATTGAACCTCTGAAGGTTTGGTGAGCATAAGAGGTAAGACTTGAATGTAATTAAGAGTTTTTGATTGTCTTTGTAGATAGACACCAACAAACAACTCCTTCCATCAAGAGTGGAATCTTCCCGAATCTGAGCTTTGTAATTTGCTTTGACCAATAAGATGCTGTGGAAGTAACTGTGTCGGTTCTGGGCTCAGGCCTTAAGAGACCTAAGAGCTTCTACTTGGGACTGAACCACTATATAAAGCAGCTTAGGACAGACTCTTGAATGATAAGAGACCTGTAGGGAGAGGGATGCCTGGCCAGCTCTTCTGGCACCCCAGCTGAGGTGCCAGACACAGCAGTGAAACCATCAAGGACATTATAGTTCCAGTTAAAATGCTAATTGAATACAGCCACACACATGACCCCAGCCTATACCCTGTGGGCAGAAAAACCAAACAGCTGACCCCAGCTGTCCTACATAATTTTATGAAATTAATCATGATCTTAAGCTACTAAATTTTTAGGGTAGTTTGTAAAATCCAACATTCTCACATCTATTCTGTACTTATCAACTATTTTGGGGATCTTAAAAATATGGGTTGGGGGAGACATAGGGAAATAGATTATGTGACAAAAAAACAATTTGCTCAGGGAGAGGGAAAACATTAAATTCACTATTAAATAAAGACTGAATGAATTGTTAGGTCATATTTGTAAATTATTAATGCTTATAGAATAAACTCATTATGAAAGTAATATGCCATTTCGCTTTGTCATTGTAGATATTTAGGAAGATACATTAATTAAGGACTCAAAGGTAACAAGAAAAAAAGAGAACATCAACTGGATCACTAAATCCATTTACATACATTAGAGCAATTAAGGCTAACCTTATACACAAACTCACACTACTACACATGCCTCATTTATAAAGCCTAACCTTTACACTTCAGCCAAACCATAAATAAAAGCAAAAATCACAATCCTTTAATGAAAATTAGAAACACACACATTCACCTGGGCTGTCTGATATACTGCCCGTTTGTTTTGTAATTGGTAGTGACATTAGAGCATTGTACTATATTATCATCAACAGCCCCCTAGAAATAAAGCAGTCTCTCCTGATGGTTAATAGCAATTATTATAAGTAAAAGCAAGAGCATTCAGAAATCGTATGCTTCTATCCAGGAAGTCAAAACCTCCAATACCAAATGGCATTATCACCTGAACAAACCCCAAGTAGCTCCAGGAAGCCAGCCCACCCTGCACTGCCACCTGCTGCCCACCACCATAGCATATTACACCTCTTTTTTGTTTTGGTCTTTTTATTTTTTTTATTGATTTCAGAAAGGAAGGGAGAGGGATAGAGAGATAGAAACATCAATGAGAATCATTGATTGGCTGCCTCCCACATGCCCCCTACTGGGGGAGATTGAGCTTGCAACCCCAGCATGTGCCCTTGGCTGGAATCAAACCTGGGACCCTTCAGTCCACAGGCCAACACTCTATCCACTCAGCCAAACCATCTAGGGCTACACCTCTTTTTCAGCTTCAAATGGTAGTCTTCACTTAAAACAACAACAGATACCAAATAATAACATTAATCAGTATCTACATATAGTTTTCCTTTCCCAGCTAATTCTCCACTTAAATGGTTTCTAAATTCACCTTCTTATTCTAACTATAAACTCAGCCGTAGCAGAGGGATTAAGGGTATGTGCTCCGATTGTGAATGCCTGGCCGGATTGCCTGCTGTATCCTCTACTGCGGGACTTGTGAAAGTGATTTAATGTTTAACCATTCTGGACCCGTCTCTTCATAATGAAAAATAAAATAAGAACACTGTTACTTAACTCAACAGAGTTGTTAAAAATGAATGACATTACCACATGCACTTTGCTAAAATTAGTGCCTTGTTAGTCATTATTACTGTATCAACAACTCCAAGATGACTGAGAGGAAAAAGAATTACAAAGAAAATAACTCACTGAATATAGTCTTCTGAGTTAGTCAGGGGCTAAATACACTTGTTGCATTACTGAGTCCAAGCAGTCTTATATCCCTGAACCAAATCCTTTCCTCAATTTGAGCAGCTAAGACTAAGCAAGTGGGCATGTTCAGAGTGGGTACTATGTGAAGTACAAGACTGGCTCTGCCATTCATTTGAACAACCTGTTTCCTCTACAAAGTTCAATTCCACCTCATTCAATCTAAGTGAAACAGATGGGAAGCATGAACTTATTCTATTTCACACAAAAAAATGTTGAAAGAATGCCTTTCACAATATTCTTCAGTTTGGAAAATTAGTTGTGTTTTAAAGATGACAGCTTTGCATGTCCTTGAGCCCTTAAGCCTTAAGAACTTAAGCCCTAGCCAGTTTGGCTCACTAGATAGAGCGTCAGCCTGCAAATGGAAAGATCCTGAGTTCAGATTCCAGTCAAGAGCATGTACCTAGATTGCAGGCTCGATCCCTGGTGCTGGTCAGGGCATAGGAGGCAACCATCCGATGTGTCTCTCTTACACTGATGTTTCTCTTTCTCTGTCTCTCTCTCTCCCTTCCACTCTCTAAAAATCAATGGAAAAATATCTTCAGGTGAAGATTAACAACAAATAAGGAGTAAAGTTGCAGGCATAGAAAATCTAATTTTCATGGAGTCCAAATTGTTCCTAGTGCTAGCTTTTCCTCCCTGTTTTCACGTCTACTTAAACATGAATTCCTTTCTGTAAGCTCAGAATCCCTGAGGTGAAATCCTCTGACAGTTCCCGGTGAAAAAAGCCAATTTGAAATACTCACTGGGCATTATGAAGCATTAAGGTGGCCTTTCTTTCCTGCAGGGTGTGAGAGTAAAAATGAAATAGGCAACAGTGCTGTTCCCTCTTTGGAAAAAGCTCAGTGCCTGCAACCTGTCCCAGTTAAACCTTGATTTAGGGCAACCCTTTAAGCCTCCTCCTTAAAAATGGAAAAGAAAAAATGTTTTTAGCTCATTCTGCTAGTGGAATCTGTTCTTAAAAACCAACACAGGCAGTGTTCACTGATCTAGAAACTCTGGAAATGCCTAAGAATTTGCATTCTGTTTCAAATGGGCCCCGAATAATGAACCTTCCTAAGTTTCAGGTATTTCACTGCTTTGTTATTAGTGTATAACTACTGAAGGCTTACTGTGGGATACCATTCCTATATAGTGTGGAAATATCAAATTGCAGTTAATAGGACATTTTCCATTAGATTTTCATGTTTTCCACCTTAACTGTTCAGTTCACTACAGTTCTTGGAAAGGTATATAAACTTTATGCAACAATAACACTTCATATTTTTAAACCTTAAGTTCTATAGGAGTGTTAAGCTGACAGGTCACAAATCACTTTAGAAACAGAACCTCAAGCAAGTCTCTGCTGAATTATGGCTTAGTGGCTCCAGCTATAATCCCTTGAATACACACATATAAATACACACACACACACACACACACACACACACACACACACCTTTTTAGTATACCTATCTCTACTATTGTGAGTTCCTTAGGGACAGGAGATGTTTTTTACTCTTTTTGCACTTCCAAGTAAGCTAGCCCAGTGCAGGGCACATGAGAGGTCCTCAATAAAAGCTTGTTGAATAAAAGGAGTGAAGAGCAAGGAGGAGAGACCTTTATAGTTTCTGCTGAAGAATTTCTTCAACTCTTTGGTGTAGAGATGACCTCTTTTTACAGACGCAAGGAAACCAAGTCCCCAAAAACGCAGAAATAGCAATTTTGTATACCAGTTTTATATACTCAATTCTAAATTGCTGCCTTCTGCATACCCTGCTTCCAGCTTTTAAAGCAATACTACTGTCAACCTGGATCCTGGGACTGGTGAGGCTGGGAGTAAAGATGAGCTGGAAATGCTCCAGGAATACTGGAAATGGTCCAAGACACTGTCCACGAGCGATACAAGACAGGACTGGAACCTGTGTTTCAAGGGGTATTGGCAATGATTTCTGAAACAAGAACCAATGCTAATACTTGCACATCATTTTTTTTTTCCCTACAGAAAGGACAACAGGATCATAAATGTATCTATACATAGTGCAAAAGTTCACTACCTAAACCAGGGGTGGGGCATCTTTTTTCTGCCAAGGTCATGTGGATATTTATGATATCATTCACAAGCCATACAAAATTATCAATTTAAAAATTAGCCTGCTATTTTGCAACTGATCAAACATTTAATTAACTCACCCCTAATACCCTGGCAGGGCCAGACCCAGTTCCCCACTCCTGATCTAAACCAAGGATAGGAAATAAGAAGTAAAAAGGTTTTTGGACAGCCAAAGTTCAGCCATTAACAGGGAAGAGGCTGAAGACCCTCATGAAGCCTATTTAGCTGTTTTACATTCAATTGCAGGAGGCAGAGTTATCTGGGTTGCTACTCCACAGATCAGAAGCTGCAAATTAAAAAGAGGGCAGCAGGGACACTAACAGCAGCAAAAGCAAAGCTTTCCCACCTTTGAAAGAAGAGACAGATTGACTATAAAAAGCAGATTCAAGAATTCAAAAAGCAGACAGGGCAAACAACCTGCATATTTCAATCACCTCCAAGCCCCCACTCCATTACTCTTAGTAATGGATGCCAGGAATGACCTTGTTTAAACTATACTCTTTCAAAAGCAAACAAAGCACATAATGCACTGTAATTTTTCCCCCACAAAAAGTATAGTTAAAATAAGATTTTTTGCCCTGGCTGGTTTAGCTCAGTGGACTGAGGGGTTCCAGGTTTGATTCCAGTCAAGGGCACATGCCTGGGTTTTGGGCCTGATCCCTAGTGGGGGACATGCGGGAGGCAGCTGACCAATGATTCACTCTCATGATTGATGTTTCTATCTCTATCTTCCTCTCCCTCTCTGAAATCATTAAAAAATATATTTTTTAAAAATAAGATTTATTCCCTAATAGTAGTAGATAAATTAGATGCTGCTATATAAATAAAGCATTTGAGAGCATGGAATGAATGACTTCACTGCCTCACCTGTACTTGGTTCTATACACATTCATCGTTTCACATTCCTTGACCTCCTTTTATAATGTACCCTACCCTCCATATGGCTGTTACCTTCTCACAAAGTACAGACCCCGCCAAAGTACAAACATACACCAAAGCTTACTATCTCTTTTCTCCATCAGCCTCCTTTTCTTATCTTATACTGGGGTAACTAACATCTCCCCAAGACATCAGGTCCAGAGCCAGGCCTTTCCTCTTTTACTTCTGGGTAAGAAAGATAAAGCCTTTGTTAGATCTTTGCATTATATTCTCTCCTACACTCCTCTAGCAATCATATTGACATTATCAGTTGGTCAGAAGGTAGATTTAGCTGTAAAGTAAGGTCTCCTGTTCCATACTTCAGATCTGTGCTAATGAATTCCTTGTCCTTGGGAGTAACACGGGCAGTTCAAGGAAAGATGAGGAAGAGGGGGGGGGAGGGGAAGGAGGTGTAGCATGAAGAGCTGCTGGAGAAGCACCTCAGAGAGGGAGGGTTAAGTCTCCTCTCCCACCCCCAATATAAGGGACAAGAAGATGGACAGTTACAGTCAATGTTACTGGCAATCACCAAGAGATATAGGTCTTCTATTATTGCAAACATACTATCAATCTAACCTCTCAGTTAGCCTAGGCAGAGAAGGCAGAAGTAACGTCTGTGAAGCTTCACCTGCCCGGAGCACCACAGGCTGCTCCATGCTGCAGATGGCTATACCATCACATAATCACACAATCTGATCTCAGAGCAGCTCCAGCAAGGAACACCCTTTACAGATATCCACCACATGTTTTCAACAGAAATCCAGAACATTTCTTTAGGCCTTTTTTTTTTTTTTACAAAGAGGAATGAAACTATTTAGTATATGCATTAGAATTTTTCCCTTTCTTCATACTGTTTTCCATTTACTCACTCAACTACCAAGTATTTCCTGCACATCTACTATAAGCTATGTACAATTAGGCACAAGAGTACCTCAATTATCATCACTATTACAACAAGCGGTAGTGCCTCATTGTAACTGTGTTTTCCACCCCATCTACAAACCACCAGCACGTAGTCCCTGAGTGACATGACATCAGCTTCAGAAGACTGTCTCCTTTTTCTTGTCTGCAACTGTGGCCACAGAAAACAAAGAGCAGACTTCAGATTCCGTTTGTGATTGCAGCATTCACCAAGAGACAACCACTGTGGTTACTACTATAAAACGTTATCAATTGAAGAGCTGAAGTATCTGGCTTCAGGTTTTATACCACTGAAATGGCAGGTCATACAAAGTTTGGGAAGCTGAAGACCGCCCAGCAAGTAAAGGAAAAGAAACATTTAGGAATTCAAAATTCAGAAAAGGTAAAGAGCAGAAGCTTGAAGGCTGTGTGAAAGAGTTGGAGTCTACAAATGGAAATCAAGAGAACAGACTAAAAGTCAAGAAATCAGCAACTCAATATGAAATAATTCTGTGACATAAAGGATTAGCTGATAGCTCTGGCCAGTGTGGCTCAGTTGGTTGGAACGTTGTCCCGCACACCAAAAGGTCTCAGGTTTGATTCCTTGTCAAGGCACATATCTAGGTTTCAGGTTTAGTTCCCATGGGGCATGTTTGGGAGGCAAATGATTGATGTGTCTCCCTCTCTTTCTTCTCTCTAAAATAAAAATAAAAAAAGATGTCCTTGGGTGAGAATTTTTAAAAAAGAGGATTAGATAAGAACAGTAAACAATGATTTATTACCTAATTCAAAGTAGCTAGAAAAAAAAAGCAGATCGTGTGTTTTCAAGTTTTCATTCTTTAACCAAATCATAACTATCGTCCTACTGGCTCCAGAGAAACAAACAGAACAAATGAATGTCCCATTTTCACCAGCCACACTGATCGAATGCTGCTATGAGCTCCAAGATCTCCCCATCATCTTTTACCTCCATCCATTTCTATCACTGCACTTTACTGGGAGGCTGAGAGTCTGAATTACTTGCTTGTGCTTTTTTATCTCTGATAAGCACTTTCAAATATCGAAGGCCACCTGTGGACTGGAGTGCCTTATATGGTTCAAAGGGCCAAAGTCCAACACCTTCACAAACTTTAGGAAAGTTATTCATTTAAAACAAAACATTGACTTTAAGTCTACCTTAGACTGGCTCTGAGTCCAGGCAAGTAATTTAGCTTCTTTACAACCTGTTCCTCGGATTCAGAGAGAGCTGTCTTGATGATAACGATAATTCAGCACGTGGAGTGCGTGCTCTGAGGCTCAGCTCCAAGGTCCTGCATACACTCAAGGAATGTCTGTCACACACGAGCACACTCGACAACGACACCAATCACCTCCAACGAAATGCAGGCCTTCACTTACAGCTCAAGAAGAACCAGCAATAACTAACTGATCAACAGCCATCACGAGGACTGGATGCCATGCTTATAAAAGTCCTACAAGTTGCCGAAACCGGTTTGGCTCAGTGGATAGAGCATCGGCCTGTGGACTGAAGGGTCCCAGGTTCGATTCCAGTCAAGGGCATGTACCTTGGTTGAGGGCACATCCCCAGTGGGGGAGCGTGCAAAAGGCGGCTGATCGAGGTCTCTCTCTCTCATCAATGTTTCTAATTCTCTATCCCTCTCTCTTCCTCTCTGTAAAAAAATTAATAAAATATATATATATATATATATATATATATATATATATATATATATATATATATATATATTAAAAAAGTCCTACAAGTTAACAGCCAAAGGATCCCCCAATTCCTACCTACTTCCTTTTCAAGGTGAGACACATCAAACCTCTGGAGTCCCCACTGGCTGGGTGGACAGGACACTGACCGACACCTGGCCCTGGGACTCAGGTCCAGAGCGTCAGCATCTCTCGTTCATCCCAAATGACACACTCCTCCGCCGTCCAAACGAGGATACGGCCGCTTAAAGGACTAAGCTTTCCGCAATGACCAATCACACGCCCCGTCCTCTCTCCACGTTCCCTCCCAACTTCCTTCTACCCCTTGTCTTCCTCCCTCCCTGGGGAGCGGGGGAGACTCGCAGGTAACCGAGCTGCACTCCCGTCAAACCCCACCACCAAGGGCGCCGCTTGACAGCCGCTCCCGTCCATCGCGGGCAACCTCCGAGGCTCCTTCTGGAGGGTAACCCCCCCCCCCACCTGGCCCACACCCGGAAGTGAAATCTCCAGTGCAACCCACTCCGGGGCTACGTATCATTTCCTTAAAAATCCTCTCCCGAGGACGAGTGAGCGCGGGGTGCAGGACCCCGAGGGGAGCACGGCCCTGGGCACCGCCACCCCGCCTCCCGGCCTGGGGCCTTGCAGGTCACTCGTGTTCCCCGGCCACTGGGAGGCGGGCCCCGGGGTGCAGGGTCCTCTCCGGAACCCTCCTCCTGCCCCCCCACTGGCGCCCGAGGGGACGGACTTGAGGGCGGCACCCGCGCCCATCGCCCCAGGTGACCGTGTCCCGCACGAGGGCGGGTCGCTAGAAGGACCCCCGGCGGCCCGAGGCGGCCCCAGGTAAGGCCGGCCGGCGCCTCAGGCGAGCCGAGGCCACGTCCCGTCCACCGCCAGGGCCCCCGCAGGAACCGGGGTGTGGGGGACGCGGCCCGGGGGGTCCGTTCTGCCGCGGGGACCGGGGGCGGCGAGTGGAGACCACTCAGCACACGGGTGGGCGCCGGGCGGGCTCCTGGGGGAGGCCCCCTGCCCCGCGTGCCACGCACCGAGCGCCGCCCGCCCGCCCGCACTTTCCCGCCAGCGCGGCCAGGGGTCAGGCACCCTCCGCCCCCCTCAAGCCGCTCACCTGCGGGGGGTGGGGGGGAGGCTCTAGGTTCGCTCCTCGGCCGCCCCACGCCGCCGCCGTGCACCGCAGCCCCCTCTGCCCCCGCCACCGCCGGGGAGGGGCCGCCCCGCGCCGCGCTCACCGGTCCCAGCCGCCGCCAGCACCGCTGCTGCCGCCACTGCGGCTCCCGCCCGCCCCCGGCCCGGCCATTCCCCGGCCCTCGCCCTGCGCGCGGAGCCGGCGGTCCCACCCCCACCCCCTGCCTCTCGGGCTCCCGACCGTTGGTACCGTCCGGAGCGTAACGCCTGCCTCTCGACCAATCCGGGAGCTCACTCCTCGAGGCCCCGCCCCTTCCCTCC